>CM068828.1:40628409-40755909 GCA_028554795.2 Sinohyriopsis cumingii | reverse complement strand
TCCATCATATACTTTGCTTCATCAACTTTTTCAAATTTAGCCAATTCAGGTATTTCATTTTAAGACTCAGACAGTGCACCAGAGGCTGATTCATACCCAGAAAGTTCCATAAACACCCACTTGGTCCATACTTGATCTGTGATGGTTGTGTGAGCACTAAATCCTTCCAGTTGGGGAGTGGAGACAAACTTGCATGGATCGGGTCTTCAAAGATCCACTGACAACCTATCTCATTAAAATTATGTTGGGGTGTTTCCATCATTGACGGATGTCTGGGCTGTTTAAATGATTCTTTGATGCCTGACTCTAAGTTCTCCAGCATCTTTATTGACTTCAGTCACAATCATTGGCAAATGTATATGCATCTCTGCAGTTGCTCTGTGGTTTTCTTGATATACTTGGTGTGCTTAGCTATCTTACGAGCTGGACCCGATGCTTCCTATGTCCCAGTTAACACTGCCACTGCTTCCGCTGTGGTCTTTGTGACCTTTTTAATCTCCTCAGTACGTTTGGCTATTTCCATTATGGGTTTAATCAGCAGCGCATAAGTTTGTGCAGACCCGGCCCTGAGATCTTCTTGTGTAGTTTGTCGTGACTGGTGCATATCTTTAACTCTTTGGTGGCCATTTACCACATCACAAATTAATTGCAGGTGTTCTTCAGCGGCTTTACAACATTGCTTTCCATACTCTTGTATGACATCAGTGGCAGACATTTTATATTATTATTTTTTATTGTGCCTCCAAGCCAGCTCGATATTAACCCCTGCGCCAGCTCGATATTAACCCCTGCAAGCTCCAGTAAAATCAGTGATGAGAAAACTGTGTTTAGTAACCTCAGCAAACATGTCACGAAATGCATCCCACAAGCGGTCAGCGGCACACCAAATCCAATGAATGTTTCCAAGACCATGTGCATGAATAACATGATTTATCATCAGTATGTTAAAGTTGTCACATAACTTTTGGCTCATTAGTGCATCAATGAGTCAAATGATTCATGTCCATGGTTTCGTGCTGGTCTCGTAAAAATATTTGTGTGGGATTGTCCTGGTTCTCAAGCATCATCATACACTACAGATTGTTTTTATTCGCATCTAGATCGTCAGTGGAAGGTGCTTCGTCAATGGTAGAAAAGAAATCAATGGTGGTGTTACCACCACTTCTCAACAATATTTGAAAGATTTTTTGTAAAAGCATAACACGATTGACCATCAGTCGGTGGTGCAATCATGTACAACCAATCCCATGATAACCATATTCAGCAACAGTTCAGTTTCTCCTGATCCAAAAGGGCTAATGATTAGTGCACGAACTGAGTTTGCAAATATGGTTCCATCACCATGCTTGGATGGTTTAGGTGTTGCTTGTGCAGAGAAGTCAATAACGGGAAAGTATCTATTTCCTTTTTCATGAAGCCACTGAATAATACAGTATTATTAATATGATAATGTCTTCATAATGTGTACAATGTACTGCAAAAACATGTTCTTCAAATTCAACTTGAGTTCAGACTCATACTGGACAAGCCACGATTAATGGAACTTATGTTTTGATGTGGAGCAAAAAAAAGTTAACATTCATAGGAACTTCAAGTTCCATCAGCTGCAAACACACAGGGTTAAATAAAAGTCAGTGGCAGTGATATCGCGTCTGTGTTAACCCTTTACTTCAGAGTGTTGGCTTTTAAGCCCTTCGATATACATATAGCAAAGTTACCCAGTGTAGTACGCTATAAATAGAACACCATCTATATAGGCCTGTCTGTTAACTTTTAAGCAGTGTAGTACATGTTGAGTTTAACATCAATTTTGACCATTCTACTATTTTGGTACACATGTATTATTGTATAGAAAGATTTAAGAGTAAAATCCAATCGTGATGGCTGTATAATTTATTATGTGTATTAAAATCTTGAGAGAACTTGTTCACCGTCAAGTCAGTGAAGCCCTTTGACCAACCGTAGCTGCCCTTTCTCATACTCGCAATTTACAAGTTCTTTGCGTCTGCTTCACTAAATCATCTGAATTTGATACTTTATTAAAAAAAACTAATTGCTGTCTACATCAATATCAGTTAGTTGAGTTAATGAAGCTTTCATAATTGTGATTCTAATTGTGAAAACTCAAGTACTGAACGAAATCCGTGGCCTCCATTTTGGAGAGAAAAGAATATCACCCACTTTGAATAGCAGATTTTGATCAGATCTTTATCAGTAACCACATGATCTGATGTAATGGTCATTCACACCAATGAATGTAGTATCAAATAAGGGTTTTTTCCCAAAGGTGGCGATTTGAAAACCCGCTCAAAATGGCTGATGTTTACAGCAGGCGTCGAAAGGTTCTTCCGTGCGAATGGTGTAGAGGCATCAAAAGGCGCTTCCATGAGAATGGAATAGAGGTGTGCAAAGGCACTAGCTTTAGATAAGGGTTAACAAAGTTACCTGGGAGACAGTGGAGTAAATACCCCGGTGGGGCACCTTCCTGTGCAAGGTAAAGTATGCACCTACAAGTACACATTAATGATTATCAGTGTTGCCAACAGATACAAAGAAGCGGAGGCATTAACATCAAAAGAATCTACAAGTTTTTCAGATGCTTCTGAGCACATTTTTGTAGATGGGCCTTTCAAAGGGCCATGATTGTTACAAGCGGACACAGGCAAAGAATATCTTTGATCTGTTACTGCATTAACCAAACACCATGTGCGAGTATGTGTCTGGCATGTCAATAAACATTGTGACCACGCTATTTTAAAACAAATTAATCGTATACTTTTGGAATGGTTATTCGGTCATCACAATAACTAATGAGACCGAAGCTATCACAGGAGTAAGTAGCATGTTCCATTAGTCATGCTAGCACTGAACAATGAAGTCACACGCAGAACATGATTAAAACCAGCAAATGTTATGTAACAAAAATCAATTAATGTTACTCAGAAAATGATTTCACAGTCAGCACCACTGCATCCACTCAGAGATAAGTTTGTGCTTTATATGTATGCACCTGAAGAGTTAAAAGGTGGGCAACAACATTACGCTACTGACCCAGTATGGTCCATGGATGTGTGTACGATTTCGGAATGGATTGATACTCCGAGACAACCAACATGTTACCATTTGGGACCATGTATGGGAAAACCAAAACCTCCTACCAGGACATTTGTGCAAGAGGAATTGCAAGTCATTTCAGCATATGTGGAACTGCCATCAGGATTTGTATCACGATTTATAATAGCACGCTGTCCAAATCCATAGGTGGTGATTCCATTAGGGAGTATTCATCGCTTAGTATCGAGTTGGTACAAACTCACTTTGATGCATTGGTAAACACCCCAGTGATGTTTCAGGTACCATATCATATTTGTCACGTCAGTCTCAAAGATATTCCATGTACAGTTCGTGCTTGAGATCTTTCTGCACAACCATGTGTGGGACACTTTTGGTCTTTATAATGTTTGTGCCAGAATCACCAGCTGCGATAGAGTACAATTTGCGTCGCAGTCCCACATACTCTTCAGATGACTTACTTGAACATTCATCTTTGAACTTTCCAAAATCATTCTTGTTAGCATTACTAAACAACAAATGTTCTATCAGATACTCGCTAGTATCAAATTCAAACTGGTTGTGCATGTCTGCATATACATCATCGGTGGTGGTATGCATCAGCAGCAAGTTATTGTCAGTATACATCATGTAAATGTTTAGGGGATTCTGGATCATTTTCAAAGAATAATCCGTGGTGATTGTTAGTGTTGTAATCATGCACGTATTTTCTTAGGTCCACTTTTGTGGGATCAGTCCATTGAAATCCACTAACCAGAAGTGGTTGTATCATTGCCCATGCATACATGTTATTTGTTCCAATCGCTCATGAACTTTTATGAATAGACTCCTTTTCTCGTTACGACAGTATTGACGAGTAATTTAAAAATTCCGCAGCTAAATTGTTTACTTGTCCAAGGACTAATACAGAAATGTGTAATGTAGAGGTCTCGGAAACACTTAATCACGCATATTTGGAGGTAAAATTCTTTTATCTGGGATGCAGAAAATTATGCGGGAGTCCATGTAATAGCTGGGCGGCAAAATTGAAATGTGTGCCAGTCCTTCAGCCACCTGCTGAGTGGGAAAATATGTTGATCAGTTGTTGTAGCTGTGCTGATATTTACAGTGACAAAATTCAATGGCTAAAAGACCTCCTGATGTACATGTTGTCATTATAAGAGTACATCGAAAGAACATGATGCCATAGCTTGGCGGCAAGTTCAAAGATTTTGACTGGCTCCTAGGTGGGAAAATTTGCGGATATTTAAAATGATTCAGTTCAGAGGCAGAAAGACCCAGAGATAAACATGTGGTCATAGCTTTCATTAATGTGTTCATTTTTTAGTGTAGCTGAGTAAGTTGTGCATGTTACCTCGAAATCAAGAGATGCTGAGACTTAGACAAAATGACATTTGCAAATCTGGAAAAAGATTTTGGGGTTAAATGGCAAATCGATGAAGTTTGCAATGAGATTCAAAAGAGTGCTGAAGTTGCTAGAAGTGATAGTTCGGATGGGACAATAGTCAAGTGTAAGAAAGTGTGTGATGCCTGGCTTAGTGCTTAGAATAAGACATTTCCTTGGATTGCCAAAATTCAGTCTCACTTTGATGGACAAATAAGAGCTTTATGTCATTGGTATAAAGAATGTGGAAATTAAACTCAGTGGCAACCAGTAGTTTTTCTGATCTGCAAAAGTCAACATTTTCTTTGAGGTGACTGCAACTTTTGTGAATGGGTCTCCTATATTTAACAAAATGGGAATCCTGGACCCCTAGTTTTAAAATCCAAAGCGAGACCTCAGTAATGAATCAATGATGTTGCAGTTGGCCCAGCCAAAACATCATGTACTTTTCCATGTTGTTTGGGATCATGCTTATTGGTGAGTCTGATGCTATGGCTGCTGCTTACATCATTAAGTGACAGTTGGATCCACACATGTTATGAAACACTACATGGATTTTTGTTCTCTTTGGGTAAATTCTAAACAGATTACACGCATTGTGTGCAGCACATCTGTATGCACCAGTAATGTGGAAATGGTCACAGACTTTGGTATCAGTGAAAGTAAAACGTTCTTCACAAATCCAGCAACGAGTGGCATAGAAAACTCGCTAATGTTACCATCCGTCATAATTATGACTGCTGGTGAATAGAGCTGTTATCGAATTCTTTTTTGCGGCAAACCTCGATCGATTTAAGAAACGCCTCAACTGTGTCAGGAGCGTTAATGTTCTGAGCACTGGAGCTCTGTGAAGGATAAAGGACTGGTTGGTCTGTTTTTCCATCACATCGTACTGTTATGTAATAGTAATCGCATGAGATTTGTACAGTGACTTGTACAGTTTGATTCATATCAGATTCATTTGAAGGGAGAGCTGGATACATTTGCATCTGCTGCAGTAGAAGTATTCGGACATTACAAATCCCCATAGATGATATAAGGGACTTTCATTTTTCATTGCACTGCAGTAAATTTGACAATGTTTTACCTGTTTCTGGCGTTATTGTTTGTTGCGGTTTTTCATTGATTCCACCACAGTAAAAGTCATGGTTGGAGAGCAGTAGCTGGGTTTTAAATACATGCATGCATCATCTGCAAGGATATTTTTTACCCTTGTGCTTCTTGTGTTGGTTAAGTAACCAAGGAAACTTCTTTATCAATACCTAGTGTGATACTGACTCTAATTCTTTCATTTCATTTAGCAGCAATAATTCAATCTGTATTCGTTCACAATGTGGGGATAGTGCAATCGGATAATAGCCTTTGTAGTAAGTGAACCCATTAACAGCGATACTTGGGTTAAGTGTTTCAAACTTTTTCAGTATGGCTTTGGTAACCACCTGGGGAAATTCAATATCACCAAAGTTGAGTTCACCCAGGTGTTGTTACTTTTTTCGAGGTAAATCTTGATTATCACTCGCTGAATATAATGTTAATAAAATTGCCCATTCAAAACAACAATTGTCTGTTATGTTTCACAGTTATCACTAACCTTGGCAGGACGCAGTTTGGTGTTGGTATGTAACTGGATCCATGAAAAGGTTGATACAGTGAGAGATGAACCTTTTATTGGTACATCTTTTGAGAGCCCATCATGATCCTGCATTTGTGTATTTTTCTAACATTTCAAGAATATTTTCGATGCCTTTGCCAGTTTCAACACTTTGGAGCTGGTGTCTTTGCAGTTCAGAATTGTGTAAGCACCACTGTGAATCCACATGATAGTAGTTTTGAATTCATAATTGTCACGACTAAGTGGCATAACTAGACGCTTGCTAAGGACAATGTCTGCTTTAACCCCAGCATGACCATCTTTTTTTAACAACACTATTATTCCAGGAATCACACATGTTAACAGTTGTCGAGCATCTTTGCCTGGTTTGTAGGTGGGTGGGATAATGACCACTTGATTTTCCAATTCACCACTACACTTTTTACATTTGAATTCTGGTACTTGGGATCGCTGTGTTTTTCCATGAACATACACTTCAGTAGCAGTTGTAGATGCAAGACGTTTTTGTTCATCCTCAGTATGACGATATTTGTTTTGTTCATACTTGCATAATATCGCAATGATGTCAGCTTTTTTTGCACTTCTGGGTATTCAGATTTTATGCTTACATGCAAATTGTCTTAGTTGCTTTACCATTGTTTTGTTGTCAATGCAACCGGTGGTTGTGGTAGTAGTTGTGGGTTCAGTACAAATATAAGGTTCAATAATTCAGGTATATCATCCTTTCTCATATGACTTGATATGTATATCCCATGCTGCCGTGTGAGCTGTTTTAGCTGTAGGCATGATTATATAAGGGGAAGGGTGAAGCATCTCTATAAAGGGAAGATAGTCATTGACTTGTTTTATTTTTTTTGTATGTTGTCAGGATTCTGAAACTGCAATCGCTTCAATCCAGGTATTATATGATTTATTTCTGTTTTATTTATTTTTGTATCGGTCTGTGCGGACACAGGTGTTTGTGCAGCCACAGGTATTTGTTGTTTTGATTTATTTATGCATGCCCTGTAGTACTCACGTACAGATCCAGAGAGTTGACAAAGTTGATTATATGATTTGACTCTGATGCTGCATTTAAAGCACCTAAACCATCATGTAACACTTGTATATGTGTTTTACAGTACTCGTAATGACATGTTCTGCCACAAAGATTTTATTTTCAAAGGCAAACAGCTTTGTACTTATTACATCCTAATGCCACATGCACCAGTTTATATAATTGGTGGAACACAGTTCAGATGTGCCCATCGTTGCTTTATTATCTTCTTGTCTGCCTCAAGTGTTACTCTGATTTCAAGGATAAGTCGATAAAAAAACCTCATTACGCAATTTTATGGTAACTTGAAGTTTTAAATTGGGCGTTCTCAGATAAAATTACTCATTATCATTGACATAATCAAAATCATTTGTAAACAAGAATAAAATAGGTTATAATGCCTCATCAGCCCAAATGAGCCGTCACAACAAATTATTGCACCAACACAAGATGGACGACACCCGTGCATTGGAATCCATTAAGTTACATCAAAATTCTTAGAGAGCTGGTACATTCCTGAAATTGTTTTTGCTTCATTGTTTTCTGTAATAGCTTCTGAAAATTGCTGTTGGTGTTTGCATTGTTTTCTTCTACGTCAGTGCAGTAATTTTCTTATATCCACTGAAGAGTGGTGAATTTGGATGCCATTCATATTAATGCCCGAAAAGCATTTGTTTATTTAATCAACTCTTGGACATCCTCGTCATTACAGCTGGAGCAGGTCTCTCTAGTATTTCAGACTCTGTAAATTATTAGTATCCCTCTTCTTTCTTTTGTGACTATATTTTCAAGCGCTACATTTGGTAAATTCTTTATCTTTCTTTCCTCATGAACCTGCTCAAGTTTATTCCGTTGCATTTCTAAGATCACTCCCAAGTTAACCAATTTATCAGTGTATTCAGGGAATGTTTTAGAGAATGCTTGCGCATTTGTTGTGCCTCTCTGATAAATCTGTATGTTGAATTCGGTCAAGATGGTGATTTCAGTTTTTCTTCTACATATCGGATATTCCAGTCTTTTGGTAAGTTAATACCATTGTTAGAAATGTTAATAAGCTCGTTCAAAATAGCTCGAAAGTCTGTTACTTGTGTATCAGACATTTGTATGTTAAATGGCTGCAGCTTGTCTTCAATTTACAATTATTCTTTCTCAGTGTGTGTGAGAAAATCAATACACGGTCTCTGTAGTATAGTTACGATCCATAATGTAGGCTTCGCTGATGAGTTTTTCAGTGTGTGTGTATATATTGATCAGTACCATATGCTTGCTTGAGTACACTCCATGGGCTTGTGTTTCTTACAATCACAGAGTAGTAACAATATTTGACCTCTTTTGGGGACTCTTGTGGGCACAGACATCTGGAGTAGACTCTACCCCTCATGACTGGGTCACATGTACAAAAACAAAAATCAATAACATTTATTTGGTCAGGTAGAGGCTATGGTTGGTGCCAGGGATACAAAGGGCCAACCCCCCACTTGGCTACTACTGTTCAATACCTTCATCTATTTTCCTGTAAATTAAATCTGTCTCTGTAGTTCATCTTTGGAAAAAGATACAAGTTACATTCCATTTCATTTGGGACAGGGGTCATTTCTTACTGAAAAAAGTAAAGTCAGGCGAAGTTTCTGGTTCACAAAGGATAGCATGTGTGACTCCTTTGGATTTCCTATTTTTCACTAGCTTATCCAGATATCATTTTAAAGTATAAACAGTATTTTCAAGCGAAACTTACCCACATATTTTATAAATTTGTCCATTAGCACACATAACACATAATTGATAACATAATAATAATAATCATAATAATAATAATAATATATGGTGCATGGCATGTGCTCAAAAAGCATATTTTAGAAGGTGAACCTGTGTATAGAGGGGCACATTGGTACAACGTCTAGTTTTGCCATTTCCCCATGGGTAGCCGCTGTTGATAGGTTTGACTGTACTATTTATTCACAGGACTGTTATTGCAATTACATATTAAATTTGTCTACGAATATTTTTTGCATTACTTAATAAACAACACAAGTCCCAACCATGTCATTTTACATAAAATTTCTCTAGTGTAACAATACACTTAGATAGCAAGTGACTACATATTGATGATGACATATATAATGATCATGTCACTATATAGAAACCATTTTAATTTTTTTTTACATATTTAAGAAAGCTCTCTCTCGTGACAACCAACATACCTCATATCCCCCCAAACCAATCCCTCATTTACAACATAGGTTGCTTGAGCCTGCCATTGGGGAAATACTGTAATAATTCCATCCTTGATCAGGCATATTATATATTTGAAACTGTATAATATATATTATATATTTGAAACTGTATTTCAAAAATTATAAGCTAATTACATATATTTCAGGCCCGAGTAGTTAACTATAAACTTGGAAAGGGAAAGTAAATGGGCAATGTTGGATCTCTCGAATGTAAAATGGAATATGGGAAAATATTCTGTGTCGCATCAGGGTGAGATTAGCATACATGTAAGATAAATTTAATTTCAGTGATACAAATTAATCATCTGTCATCATAAATAGTTTTATTTATATTCACTGTTAGACATAAGAGCGTGGGCCAGCAGGTTTCCCACTGATTTTTGTCGATGTCCCCAAATTTTGACCCAGCGTGTCTCTTGGATGCACTTTTTCATCTATTATAGTTCAGAGAAACAAAATCTCAAAATCCCCTTGGTGTACATCAATTTCTAAAGTACATGTAAATTGGGAAACTTGTACATACCGAATTTCATGTCCTATGTCGCTTGTCAATGTTCACATCACCGTGGATGAATATGAATGGAATAAGAGTGGCTTATTTATGATATTTTCCTTTTTAGGAAATATAACCAACTGATGCATGCATGGTTTCTGTATGTAATTATTGCCAAGAGGAATTACAATAATTGAGAAACACTGGTGCCCTCCATTACTTGCAGAATCAAATTTTTCTGCATAGCAGCAAAAATGAACAAGTAGTCTGACATTAAATATTAGCTTAGAAGGAGATGTGCAATTTATGAATACTTGCCAGTTATTTGAGCAACGTTGACAAAGGCAGATTCATGAAGCAGAGAACACATGTCGACATGGTAGTCACGTCATACAACAGAACCATTGTTGACACGTACTCTATTCTTGATGAGAGTGACAGGTTTGTGACCATTGTGGTTATTTTGGGGATTAACGCCATTTTTCAGCACACGATAGGCTATAAATTGTGGCCAGTATAACTTGTGGAGGAAGAACCACTGACCCACAGGAAGCTACTGGCAATCTTTCTGACTTACATTGGCCGAGCCTGAGACTCAAACCCTACAGGTTAGATAGCAATGATCTATGACTGAGCACTTTAGACAACTCAAGACAATGATATAATATTCACAATTTCTCAGAAAATCATTTTCCTATTGATTTCATGCAGATATGACTTGATGTAACTTTAAGTTCACTCAGCACCCTGTTAAGCAGCTACCCTCTGCCACCTCCACCCAGTGGTGGTGATTCCAAGTTTTCAGTGTGACCCAACATCCCAACATAAATGCCCAAATATCAACAATGAAGTGGGAAGAGTAAGTGGAGCCCTGGACTAGGGAAGTATTATCAATGAAGGATATTTCATTTGTTTCACAGGGTGATTTAGTTTCACATGGCAATGATAAAATTCGGATGATTCTTGATCACTATGATTCTGTGAAAACAGTAGGACAATTTCAATATCAGTCAGTACTGGATGCCAAATTGGCACCTGAGGAATGGAAGTTTGTGAAAGAAGTAGTTAGAGGTTGTAACTATCCCAAGTACGGTTTTCCAGCCCAATGGTGAATGCTCGCAGCCAGACATGCTTCAGACTTTCCAAATCGGGTAAGTTTGATACATCTTGTTGTTGTCTTTCCTCTCCAAACAGTTACAAGGGGTCATGGATTTTGCATACAAAATGGCACAAAGTGAAACAATAGATTATCAGAAGACAGATTAAAGTGTTTGATGAATAACTCTCAAAATAGAACGCAAGTTGAGGATTACAACTTCTTATCTGCTCTTAGGCTATGGAGAGCAGAGAAAGACAAAATATTGTTTCATTAACTAAATAGACAAAATGGTAGGTCTACATATAAAATAAGTAATGATCTTTATGCAATGAAAAGTAAATGTATATTTTGAGCTTTTTATTACACATTTCAAGATCTCATGCAGTAGTTGTCCTGTGCCTTTTAAATTGCGTGTCCCCTTAATTGTGGGTCAGAGAGACACATTGTCCCTTGCCCAAAGAATGATAGGTGCAATACTTTACCTATTCATTCGTTTATTTATTATCTTTTGATTGATACAGTAATGGTAAATAAAATATTTTTCTATCATTATTTACTAACGTACTGGAAAAAATGACAAATTAGTGTTATTTTAAATGTAGGCGGTAATATAATTCTTAACTTCCACACAAATTTTGATACTTGTTAAAGAAAATTAATAAAGCATTGTGGTCTTCATGACAGATTTTAACAAGGGTGTCCACATAAATTTTTCCCTGGGGGTGGGAGAGTTGGCAAACGTAGTGGTCTGCTTTTAAATTTTAATAATGTAGGCCAAAACATGTTTTGATGTTAAATCGGGACAGGGGTGGGGAGTGCCCCCCTTAGCCCTATATGCTGCTGCCCTTTGGATTTTAATATCTCTTTAATCAGAAAGGACAACAGTTTGATAATTAAAAATGTCCTAGAACTTGATATTTTTATACAATACTACATGAACTTTCCCAAAGGCCCAACATGGATGCATCAACTTCTGAAACATGGGTCTAAGTGACCTACTTCTGGTGGAACGTTTTGAAGTCACGCAAGTACATTTTCACAGCAAGTTGCATGATACTTTGTGCAGTCATGGGTCTGAAACAGAAATCAATATAGGTAATAGTGATCTACTTTTTCTTTAAAAATGTTTTACTTGAAAACATATCAACTTATCAATTTCCATAAATATGTGGTTAATGTAAAAAAAAAAAACTTGAAGAAAGTCACTGAAGCATGAAAACTAGATGAAACTGACCTACTCATAACTGTTTGATATTTTACCCATCAAGATATATCAATGAACCAAGTCACAGGACTCTTTAATCAACAGCACATTAACAAAATAAAGTAAACAGAAAACTTACCTTACCGAAGTATAAGCAGAGAAATGTATTATAACATCAAAATTATTTCAAACTTAATGTGCTATCTCTGAAAAAATGGAGAAAACTCCCTACCCCATGGGATAACCATTGAACCTGGATGACTCCAGATACAGATAAGTCGGTACTATATTCCAGATCAGAAGAGGGTGGAATAATAAAAAAGATCATATGACACGGATGTTCCAACTAAATGACAGAGTTCTAAGTGACACAGGGCTTTAACTATGTCGGAATCAAAGTTGACCCAGGTCTTCTTAATACAGTGCCAGATTTGGTTGCAGGTCAGTTTTGTCATATTTTGCTTTAAAATGATGTGAATAAAAATCGACCTGGGTTATTTTTATGTGAAGCCTCAGCTGAATTTGAAATAGAAGGGCAAAGTTTTAAATGAAATAAAGACCATAATTCCATAAAATTTTGCTGAAAAAATGCACAAATCTAATTGAATTAGGTATTTTTAGCTGGAATCAAGCTGGACTTGAATTTTAGGAAGAAGCGACTTCTCCATTTGACCAGAACAGGGCGAAGTAAAGCTGAACAGGAAGAAGGGAGAGCAAAGCAAGAAATGCCATGTATGTAGCTAGAAAGACAGACTGATAGATAGATGTGTTTGAGTGTATTTTCATTTTTTTATTTAAATAATGTCCTGTATTATTCATTATGCATATCTGCATTTAACATTGATTTCTGAGTTGTATGTATATTTTAAACACATTTTGTATGTCTGTAAAAATTATCATATTTATTTGCAATGTATGTTTGTCATATAACTTAGAGTACAGTAGA
Organism: Sinohyriopsis cumingii; assembly: GCA_028554795.2. Classification (NCBI taxonomy): domain Eukaryota; kingdom Metazoa; phylum Mollusca; class Bivalvia; order Unionida; family Unionidae; genus Sinohyriopsis; species Sinohyriopsis cumingii. Next base: position 40,742,829 of record CM068828.1, on the reverse strand, counting down.
AGCTATACATTGTAGTGAATTTTAACTGATAGGAGTAACTATATTACAGCATTGCAGCATTGTAATTACAGTTAGTAAAAATGTTTAATCAACTACCATTAAACAAGATTGTTTTTACTTTTTGAAAGTTCACTAAAATGACAGTTGAAATGATTTCTTAGCTTGCTTGAAACAACCCCTGTACTATGTAGATAGAGCAAATGCACACGTGTCTTCGGATCATACTGTCCATCATAATTTCTTTGTTCTTGATAAATCATTACCGTAACTATTCATAAATAACACACTGAAGTGGTAAAGTCAATATTTGAGTGAACTAAACCCTTCATTCCAACTGAATCAGAACGGCCAACGTGTGAATGCATCTAATTTTAGAATGAGGGATTTTCTTAATGTAACCACTCACTAGCTTCGTTATGACTGTCCACTGATAGGGTTACAGATTTATGGTTTTATTATTTGTCTGCATACTGGTGGTAAAGAGTAAAGTCAGCCAAGCTTCACTGCTTTTGTTTCATATATTCACAAAAATTAGTTAAGTGAGATAACAACTTTAACCTTACAGTGCTTCTTGAATTCCACAATACAGCATTGTCCCATATATTTTTGACCTACATAATTGCATTTTTAAGCTAATCCTTCTGCAATAACATAATATTTAGACTTTGCTTTCTTGGAATTGTATATTTCCCTTAATATATTTGCCCTATGGTTTATGAAAACAGGCAATCTAATGAAATGGTACTTTCCAGACTCAGTTCGGTCCACTATTATTTCCCCATAGTAGGTTCACATACAATTATAAACTGATTTTATAAATAAAATAATGCACGTGACAGTTACAATATTCAGATCACCAATTCTTTTCTTAAAACACAAATTACTGTTTACATACTATTGTTTAAGTCTTGAAACACAAGCTTTTATGTTATCATCAAATGAAAACTTCTGGAAATTGGGCTTTGAAAGCTGCTAACTTACTCGGGAAAGGGTTAATGGTAAACCAGCTATTAAAACACATGCCTGTGAATGTGCAAGGGCTTGTTTGTTGGCTCAGTTGATAATATCTCCGATCTGATGGCTTAATGAATACAAATATTTTGCCTTGAGCTGGAACAACAGTCATTCAGTGTACATAAAAATACATCACCGGGTGAAGTCATTTTTGCAATTTTTTGGTGACTTAGTCACCCACTTCATCAGGTAGCATGACCCCTGTTTTTAAATGTAAAACCTCATACATATACCAAATAAGATTTCAAATCATGCAGCCTTTGAAATGTTATTTTGCAGAAATGAAATGGATAGCCAAGTTTAAAAAGTCATACAGAAGTCATAACTTCATAAAATTCCAGCTAAAAAATTTTGAAAATTGAACTTTGACCTGACCCTTTTTAAAGTAAAGCCTCATGCCAAATTTGATTTCAGTCCACCAAGTCCTTCAACTGTTATTGGGTGGAAACAAAACAAAATGACTACAATCGTGTAGTTCTGCAACATAATGGTTAAAATCTAACCTTACCTAGGTCTCCCTAATGTAAACCTCTTTACAAAATCTAGTTTGAATCAATGGTAACTGAGCAGAAAAAGAAGGTTGTAATGGATGTGACATGATAGAATAGGACACAAGGGGGCAGACATTCATGGGCAGTATTGTATGCCCCTTGCAATAAAGCTGAAAAGTTTACAATAACATGTAAATGTTTACGTGACCACTGGAACACAAAATGATTCATCCTGTTTAACTGAGATTAGTCGACTTGCATGCCATAACTGTCATCTTGTGCCAGCTGTGAGTTGTTTTCATTAAGAATATTGGTGGAAAAAGGAAAATGTTCTTAATTAAGTCTGAAAATAAAAATATTTTCCACATCAATTCAGTTATCGGATAACACTATTAACCTGTTTGTGTATGCTTCTGCTTTATTCTGACAGAACAACAACTGCTTCATTTATCAAGAAACTTCAGCAAGACAATATGGTATTCTACAATATGGACTCCATGATTCCACACTATGTTATTAAGATTAAAGCATGAATCAAACCATAACTTCATTGTCCAGCTTAGCAGAATCTGGCCTGGTTTGTAAATTTCCCTAAACATGCTGTACATGTACATGTTAGCCAAAAGTCACAAAAGGTGTATTCCATGATTACACCATTAAAACCAAGTTAAGCCCACCTGAAGAATCTAGACGTGTGCAAATTGGGTCATTTCCAAATTTTCACTTTCAATATTCATGAACATTTTGGATTTATGGAAGTAAGTCAGCATTAATGCATATGTAGAAGTAACAGGTGCAAAAATGGTATGCTTGGCATAACTTCCTCACCCCACCCACCTGTACATTCAGCTGTTTGGCTCATGTGCCAGGTAGTGGAGTCAGCTCAAACATTACTGGTAATATAACTGCATTGCAGACAGAAGCATATTTGGAAATTGTTGTTTTTCTTGACACTGAAATATGGCTTAATTTGGCATAAAAGCATTAAAATCACTCCCACTGAACTATCTTAGTGGTCAGAGTTCATAAGCATTTATGACAGTTAATTTTTGAATACATTGGTGTCACTTTACTTGAGACATAACACTGGTACTTAAATGCAGTAATTGACTGTTGAGTGAGTGCCTTTTTACAAGAGATCACATGCTGATCTTTCAGAGACCTTTACATGTTTCAAGCGGCTGGTCATTGCAGTGGTGCATCCGTCGGTGTAGGAAACCGCAATAAAACACAGAATATATTTAACTTAACCGTTTGCTGCTGACATCAATAGTTGCTGACTGCTTCCAAACTGGGGGTCATTTTCCATGATTATTTTAAGCCATCTTAAAAAAGATGGGGATACATAATTACATCCTGTTGTTGTGCACTTTATCAATAATTAATACATGTAAACACAACATCCTTATCCGTGATTGATGAGATGAATGTAACATGACAGGATGGGACATATGCCCCCATTATAGGTATAAAGATGGGCAATGATGACATCGGACATCAGGGAACAGGCAGTCACGTGTAACACTATATACCCTTTTCATAGATATGATGGATTGGACATATGGTGACATGCTGTCATGTGAAATGTTATATGCCCCTTCATAAATACGTTGGACATGACATGATGGAATGGGACAATTTGGAGCAGTCAGTCATGGCTAATACTATATGCTCCTTCATAGATATGTCAGATGTGACACTAGGGGACAGACACTCATGGGTAATATAATGTGCCCCCTTTATAGATATGATTGATATGACATGATGGGATGGAACATGATTGGTCAGGCAGTGACGGGTGACTATATATGACCCTTTTATAGATGTGATGGACATGATGTGATGGGACATGAGGGGAGAAACAATCATGATAGCACTCTATGCCCCATTCATAGATATGAAGCTGGGACACGAGGGAGCAGCCGTCATTGTTAACACTATATGCCCCTTCAACAGATATGACAGATGGGATATGATCAAGCAGTCAGTCATGTTAAATGCTGTGTGCCCCATGTCATAGACATAATGAATGGGCCATGATGTAATGGTACATGAGGTGGCAGTCAGTTATGGGTGATACTATATACCCCCTTAATATGTATGTTGGATGTGACTTGAGGGGACATAGTCATTGGTAAAACAATGTGCCACCTTGATAGATACAACGGATATGACATGATGAATTGGGCATGAGGGGGCAGACAGTCAGGGGTAACACTATATGCCACCTTTATAGATATGAAGGGATGGGACATGAGGGAACAGACAGTCATGGTAACAATATACGCCTATTTAATATACATGGCAGGGTTCATCTGGATGTGGATGGAACAAAATGTGGATATATGTGATTATCATGTCAAGCTTCTGCCGAAACAGGCTTGTCTGTTAGCTTAGGGCTGATGGACAAGGGAATTTTCCAATCTTTTTTATAGCTGTTGCAGAACATTGTACTATTTCAGGGGTCAAGCTAGACTTGAATTTTAAGGAGAAGTGACTTCTCCTTTTGGACAGAACAGGGAGAAGTGAGTGCGTAACAGGGAGAAGTGGACACGAAGCAAGATATATATATATAATGTGTATTCTCTTATTTGAACAAGGTCTGTAGGGGACCTTGAAAAGCCTTGAAAAATGAATTAGTTTTCATTTTACAGATTTAAATAGAACAAGCTCTAAGTTTGTTCTGGAATGGATATTTCCACATCTGGCCACGTCATAGTCGTACATTTTGAACTTCCGATTGTATGAAGCCCAGATGTAGCCGCGGTTGTACACTTTGAAATGTCTGGCTGTCGATTCCAACTTAAGTGGATAGACAAAGAAAAATATAAAGTTTGGATTATGAGATCTTTCTTGGAGAGCTATGCAAAATCCAAATTATGCCAGAAGGATATTGATTTGCTTGCAATGGAAGAGAGTGCTCCATGGTCACATGCAGCTGGGAAAAAAAACTAATACAGCTAATATGGCAAAATAAGAAGCCTTCAGCATGAAATCTTTTTTGGCGAAAGAAGTATGTCTGTGAACACAGAGATTCAAGTTTTAAAATAGAAACTGTAAAAGGTCCTAATTATGAAATTAGTTCGATTTTTTGGAATGAGTGGAACAAGGACAGACAATAATTGAAATGAACATGATATATCTAAAAATGTAGAATACAGCTAAGCTGAGAGAAATGTTGATATAATATGAAATAGTTTCAAATATCAATACGCTGTTTTAAATAAGCGATAATATAAATAAAACAAATGTCTTTGTTACTTTGTTATGTTTTATGGGGTGAGTGAAGAAGAAAGGCAGATACTGAAAAAGTCATTGAGACAATGACAGCTGTTGCTGATGACTATGCATTGAAAGCCGAGACTCATAGGAAAATCCCCTTTATCATGACATCATATAGTTTGAGGAAAAGTGTTAAGGACAAAATCTCTGAACTTGAAGCTCTTGAAAAACAGATTGATGACAAGCTACAAGAACTGAAAAATTCACTCTGAAATGTTTTTGACCTTGCAAATAGTGTAGTGTAGACAGAGCAAAATGAACTTTGTTCAGTGACTACATTATTCTAATGTCCAGATGTAGGATGTTTAGTATTAATGGGAATGATATCAATGATCATACTCTTGACTTCATGTTGTTTTTGTTTTCTTTTTAAAAAGGCAAAAAATGTTCCTCGTAAGAAGTAATAGTAAGTATTAAGTTGTGTTTACATACAATTTCATTGATGTACCCTTAGAATTAATGTAAGAATGCACATTGAAAAACATGATTTTAAACCTTGAGAAACCTTGAATATTTTGACAGAAATATGCTACTAACCCTGTTTTAATTATGCCCTCTATTTCCCAGTATTCATATTTGCATTTAACATTGGATTTAAGCAATACTTTATTTTCAGGCAGAGAATTTTCTAATTTTTTGTTGCCTTATGACTTTAAAAGAAAATAATAGAAACTACATTGGAACAAATTTTAACTGAATAACCAGATTACATTATTGCTATCGTAAGTTCGTAAAAATGCTCAATCAACTACCCTTGATTGTTGTTTTCATGCTCTCTGAAATTCACAATACTGGCACTTGAAAGATTTCTAAAAGCGTTTGAAACAACTCCTGTGCATGTACATGAGGGCAAGACCACACGTGTCTTCAGATCATACTGTTTGTCCTAATTTCTTTGTTGCGGATAAAACATTACCGTAACTATTAATACATAACAATACTAAAATACATAAAATTAAGACATGGCTCCTTTATGGTTGATATATGAACTAAACCCTTCTTTCCAAACAAATCAACACAAACACGTGAGTGCATCTATTTTTAGAAGGTGGGAGTTTTGTAATGTTACCACTCACTTTATATAGTTTCATTTCAACAGTACATTGGTAGGATTGCAAATTTATGGTTTATTGATATGTCTAATAACTTGTAGTAAGTTCGGACATTGGTTAAATAATATTTGCTTCTCAGCTTTTTTCCATATTTTCACAAATACGAGTAAAGTCAGAAAACAACTTTGACCTTACAGCGCTTAGCTCCTGAATTCCACAACATAGCGATGCTCCATACGTTTCTGACCTACATAATTGCATTTTAAAGTTAAATCTTAAAAAGTACAATACCTAGGCTTTTCTTTTTATGAATTGTATATTTTTCTGAATATATTTGCACGATGATTTACGAAAACAAAAATCTAATAAACTGGTACTTCCCACACACAGCGATGTATTTTCCCCATTACTGGTTCACTTACAGTTTCACACTAATTTTATTATGAAATAGTGTACAAGAAGCAGTTAAAATATCCAGATCACATATTCTGTTCTTAAAAAAAACAAATTGCTATTTACATACTAATGTTAAAATTTCGAAACACAAGTTTTTATGCTTTCATCATCAAAGGATAACATGCGGAAATCAGGCAGTGACAGTTGCTGCCTCAGGAAAGGGTTACTGGTCAATCAGCTGTAAAAACACATGCCTGTGAATGTGCAAGAGTTTGTTTGTCAGCGTAATTGATATCAAAACTAGGCCTAGTTACTGATGGCTTGATGAATACATTTCTCTACAACATAACACTTTACAACACACCACTAAAACTAACCCGGCTGAGGCAAGGGGGCAAATAAGAAAGTGTTGTCAGTAAATGTACATAAAAAAATCACAGGGCGAAGTCATTTTCGCTTTCCTAACAGAAGAAGGTGAAGTTTACATTTTCTTACCTGGTAGTTTGACGCCTGCAGTATTTTAATCGCTACATGACAAGGTGAAAACCCATTTTATAATTCTAAATTGTTAGAAGTGCCACATCGTCAATTGTTTTATTTTAAATAAACGTGTTTTCAAAGACAAACCATTTCTTTACTTCTTCGAAATAATATTTTTGCTTAACTGCAGACTAACAAAGGAAAATCGGGAAAAGCCACCAGTCATTGGGTCAATCATACCATACAAGTTTCAGGAGTACACAGACAACATGATTCCAAGATTTCCAGTTTTTATTAGTGAGTATTATTACAGCTTGACCTAAATTACAATTTCTTAAAGAGTTTTTACGCTAATGGGCTTAACTTTTAAGTAAATTAATATTTGTTTCTTTAAAGTTATGTATGCTACAAGATCTTGTAACTTTTATCCATTCCTTGTATAGCTCATTAAAGGAGAAGGTAGCATGAGATGAAGGAAATAAAACACTTCCTTTAGACACACATTATATGGGCGATCCCTGATCCATCAAGATTGAACCTTGAACTGCAGTTCAAAGTTAAAGGCACAATCACAAGCCTTAACCTGCAGTTCAAACTTAAAGGCACAGTCACTACACATTTCTGTCCTGTCAGGTTCGAATAGTATTAATTTCTGCTAACTCGCCAGTTATACATTCATTTTAGCTGTACTCCAATAAAATTGAATTATGTAAAGTAATAAAACCATGCAACTGGTTTTCAACCAGAAATGACGTGGGATTTTCAATTTACTTTATTTTCGTACCTGCTGCTTATTGTTTTTCACTGATATATTATATCTATAAAGCTCAATCTATTTTTAGATTATTTAAATACTTTTTCTCACATAAGCAATAATAGACAACATTTTCTTTTTTATCCTTGGGTATCAGAATTGGTATTACTGAACCAAACGATGCAGATCACTACTACTAAGGTTTCAGATGGCTAAGATGGACTGGTTCCTTGTTGCCATCACAATAAAGAACATTTTTGCAACTTACACAAACCAGACAAAAGTTACAATGACAGCTATTAACACATATATTTAGATTTCTTTTATATTAATCATCACCCATTACTTTCCAATATGTAAACAATTATAAACTACTTCTTTATATGAGACGTACAAAATAAGTGAGAGTACTGAAGTTTATGAATCTGATACAAGATTTTAGTTTAAATAATGAAAAATTTGCTATAAATTCCTTTCTTAACAGTAAATGTTTGCACTAATTCTCGAAGATGACTATTTAACTTAATGTTTTAGGCATATGGACAATTATATAGGTTTTCTTTTATGTAAATTTTATGTAGTTTGTTTTACTTCTTTGGTTTCAAAATTGTATAGTGAATTGCTGACTTAACGCTCTTAGTGAATCACATAACTTCTTGTTTACATTTGTATTAATTATTTAGGCATTAAAAGCATGATTGCCGTATTTGCCAGCCTATAAGTCAATGCGGAGTATAAGTCGAATGAACACATTTGGTAAATTTTCCATCCTTTATCCATATATAAACCAGTGCTGAGTATAAGACGGGGCCTGATTAATACCTCGGCTTCATCTTTTCACTTCGTTCCTTACAGCATCGCGAATTTTATCCTATCTGTAACTCAATGGATCATCAAATGTAACTAAAAGTACCTAATTTGTTTCAAACGAAGTATTTTAAATGTATTTTGTACTTTTAGTTACATATAATGACACTGACCTGAAAAAGTATTGAGTTACAAATAGTATAAAATTTGCAATGCTGTGTAGAATTGAACTATAATAACTTCCGGTTTCATAAATATTAAAAGTATCACTGTATGCTATTTCAGATTACCAGCAATAGGGAAATTGCATCATTAATGCTAAAATGTTTTTCCCACATTGTTTTGGGAAGATAGATACAGTGAGAGATGCATATGTATTCCATTGCAATTTTCTTCTTGCACCTCATGATCAAAATAAGATGTGGCCCCATATATATATGATGAGAGAGAGATTCCTGCTGTTTGTGGGGTTATTTTTGTGTGTTTTTTTACCGTATTGACCCTGAAGCTTTTGTCAACGAGAGAAAACGTTAATAAATTAAATAGTAAATGTAAACTATGAAAATATATACCATACTCCTTCAAGGTTTAAATATTCACCATAGTCGTATCCATATAGACTCAATTTAGGTTAAATCCCAAGAATAACCATTTTGCATGCTGTCTAATTTTCTTTTCAAGTACAATGATCTCTCCATTCCCAACAAACAAGATTATGTTTTTGAAAGTGCATGTACTCTTCATGTACTTAGGCAGCAATTGTTTTTGATCTTTGCTCATGCTATATATTACATAAAATTGCTGTCATCCTATCGGCAAGTTCAAAAGATGTCACTGTTTGAGAAATGTACATGAGTAACCACCTGGCATTTAATTTCATTATATGGTACCGTATTCATAATACTCATGGGTAGCCTCATTTCCCTATTGAGGTAGCCTCACAAATCTGATTTGGTCTTCCGAATCTTGACCTCAAACATGTGTTTGCTTGGAAATCCTGACTACAGCTGTAGCATATTTAATTAGCATGTAAAGCCATGTGATTCTTGGACAAAGGAAGTGATAACTAAAACAAGAAGGAATTGCGTACCCAGTGGTATTAGTTAATGATGGAATATTGTACTGCACTTTTGTACAAGAGTAAGATCACTGTCATCAAGTAAGCGAACAAAAGGGTCTCTCTCTCTCACACACATAATGGGGCATAATTTATATTTGATCATAAGGTGCAATAAGAAAATTGTGATGGAATATCAGACTTTATATGGTTATTCATCCTCTAACTTGTAAATTCTAACATACATATATCACATTTAAACAACGTATATCACCAATACCATATATTACTAATGCATGCTGCTTTAGCGCGTTTACATCTGATGTACATTAATTTTTAATACTGACATACATGTAATTGTATAAAATTCTTCTCAATATGTGGTCCTATATATTTTTGCATACATGATCTCTTCCCCAAAATGAAGTATTGTTTTACACATTTTTCGTACTTTCGGAGAATTTTTTCCATATTTAAAATTATGTGACATACATAAAGCGATTCGGATGACAAAATCCATATATAAGTCAATTCTGGGTTTTTTTAATATATTTTTGATATTTTTCACCTATTTATGTATTATCCTCTATAAATTAAATTTGATATTCAATGCAGTTTTTTTGTATTAACATTAAGTATGCTGATTGTACAGAAGGCAGTAATTATACAATTTTTCTGTGTCTATAGAGTTAAATCTATTTTCAGATTATTGAAGTTAAAAAAAATTGTTCTCACATAAGCAGTATTAGAAATATTTTTTTTTGTCCCCAGGTCCCAGGATTGATCTGACTGAACCAGAAGATGCTGAGGTCATTACAGAGGCTTCAGAGGACTAAAATGGATTGATTTCTTAGATGTAAACAGTTATAAAATACTTTATACGAGATATACGAAAGGAGTGAGAGAACTGAAATTTATATACCTGATACATATTTAGCCTGATAATGAAACGTTTTGATATAAATTCTTTTCATACCAGTAAATGTTACACTAATTCTTGAAGATAAGATGACTAATTATTTTAATGTTCCAGGCATATGGACAATTATATCGTTTTCTTTTTTGTAACAGTATTTTGTGTTGCTTTGTTTGTTTTCAAATTTTTCTAGTGTATTGTCAACCTGTCGATGAATATATCCCGTACATAGTTTGGTGTGAAAACTCCCAACGATGTTTATCATGCTGATCATTAGTTTATTCCACATGATCTCGTACGCGAATGCATATACACTTACGCGTTGACCGTAGCAGATGTTTCAGCAGATACAAAGAAAAGAAGCCGTTGACGTCTATAGATTCAAGGAGTGTCGCACATGCGTTTAAATGACTTTACACACGTTTGATACTAATATGGCCACGGCTGTTACAGGTGGATCTGGAGACAGAATGAATCCGAGCCGCTGGTGTGTTGTTAAGAAAACATAAGCTGTATGTTGGCTTTTGCCATGTCAACGTACATCGCGAACATACTATTATTATTACTATTTAACTGTACACTTGCAAAACGATTACACGTACATCACTGAGCGCAGGAATTGTTAATAATGACTCAGACCGGATGTGCTAGTACACTAGATCGATTTCATGAGTGGGTGACATGAATTACATCACTCACCAGAGCGTGAAAAAATTGAAACCACACTCACAAATCGGTTAAACCCGCTCAGTCAGTTCGTTCAAAGAAAGTCACCGTTACCTGCAAAATGTACGTTGTGACGGAGATGATTTTGCACAATCACGCATGGAGTTCCTTCGGATACTCGCTAGTGTCAAAATCGAGAAATGGGTCCGCCATTTCCGTATACATGTCGTCGGTTATGATGTGCATCAGCAACGAGTCTGATTGTTGGCTTAATCATATCGGTGGCTTTCCATTGAAATCCCGCCACGAATTCCACGTTTCACAAACCTATGCTGATGAATATCATTGAACAATACCAAATTAATCTTGGTTTTATACAACAATGCGTCCAAAGCCATTCCGGTGACAAAACGTAATGTGCAGGATCAAGTATATAAACGCGCTTGGTAGTATCAGGGAAAGTCTCCAAGATATCCACGAGCAGAAGCACATCATTTCTCAAATGCAGATCATGATAATTTGAGAACCAAAGGCGGACCGGAAATTGTTTGCAAGCACATAGTCGTTGATTGTTAATATCTTCCTGAGACAAGGACGAATCGAATGCCTGAATGTGCGACAAATGGGTTTCTGAAAACTTGTCCCTGTCGTTCATGTACTCATAGCGATGCACTCCTTTACGAGTAAGAAAGGCAAACGTTACATCATCAACAACAACACTATATACAGAAGTGATTGTAAAACGATCGTAATTATTTCCTGGAAGGTTGTTTACTTATATGTCCAGGCAAGAGTCAATAAACCGTAGTTGTCCCTGTCGACACGTATTTTTCCACATTGTTAGGGAATTAGGGTGCCTTTGATGCTGCTGAGACTCCTTGCCTGATATAGTGACCATCATACCCACGCATGTTATGAAACACAACAGATATTTTTATTTTACATTCACAACTTTAGATTGTTTGCGCTGTGTGAGGCTCCTCTGTATGCACCAGTGATGTGGAAATAAGTGACAAAGGGCCCATCAAAGTTCCTGCAATGGGTTGCCGTAGGCAGTTTGTGAATATTATCATTGGTCATAGTCATTTTCACAGGCGAAGAGAGCTGGTGTAGAATCTATCGTGCGGTAACCTCGAGCGAGTTAAGATAAACCTCAGCCAAGTTCTGGACACGGTGCAACACTGGTGACTCAAACATTCCATCGCATCTGACTACAGTGTAGCAAACCCCGCAAGGACCTTGTTCAGCTACTTGCGTTGTATCTATTTGGTTGTTAAAACACGAGGCTTCCACAGCAACGTTCAAGCATTCGAGGTGCATGTGAATGATATATGGTACCCTCATTTTTCGTTGCCCAGCTCTAAATTCACTTACTATACTTGTATGAAATTCATGAAAAATCTTTCATTGACACGCAATGATACCGCGTTTCTGAACCGTGCAGCAATAGCAAATTAATATTAAACTGACTGCATGTATAGTTAAATCGGCTGCAGGCCTTTGTTCCCAAACACAAGCACAGTTTCTGCGATGTCTGGATCTAGTCGCTCAAAAAATTCAATGCTACCAAATTTAAATTCGCTCAGGTATGTTCTGAGTTTTCGAAGTTTCTCTTTATGTCGGTCGCGAAATGCAGCTCGGATAGGAACGCCACTTCAAATCATCGATTGTCATCATTTTTCACACTGATTATAGGTCGCTACGGTATACATACTGGTGTTTTAATATAATTTGTCCCGCGGAAGGCTTTTACTGTTAAATATGTAGTTGAACGTCCACGCATCTGCTCAGACTCCATCATGATCCTGAAATGGTGAATTTTTCCAGCGTCTCGAGAATTTTTGCAAACACTTTTTCGATTTCCTTATTAATGGGCTCAATATATTTGCGTTTTAATATTACACTATGAATCCACGGGTATATGATTTTTCACCCACAATAGCGTGGACGTTTGTTTATTTCTTTTTTCCTGTATAGTTTTCATCGAACTCTTCATTTCAATGTGCGGTTTTCACTTTATAAAGTCCTGGCGTTGGTTCTTTAGTCCATGCAAAATGGATATTGCTGTAATCTTCGATCTTTTTTGACAAGAGGCGTGATACCTAAAGTGAACAAACTGATATCACTGATGTCTCATATAATTAATAATGAATCAGTTTTTAAAGTAATCCTATAAACAGTGTTGCTCAATAAATATCTGGATGTACGTTTCTCTGATATAAAACCAATGCATCAGTGGGTGGGCGGTGCGTTCGAAGAATTCACAGTCAAATTTAAGGTATAGTTTCTTTGCACAATTAAGAAATGTCAGACTGAATTCAACCAAATATCAGGACTGTGTTTTTCTGTGTCCCCACATACTGGATTGATAACTGGTTATGATTCCTCATTCTAGACCTGATTGCGGGGGCAGAGGGCAACTCCTCATCAACAAAACGTAGGGCTACGCGTTTCGACTCGTGGTTAAATGCGTACTGTAAATCCCTAATCTGGTAAAAAGGGAGGGGGAATATAAGGTGAGGCCCCAGACCAGTATCAAAAATGTTAAACGCCTACTGTAACACTACTAGCTTTTGTTTTTCACTGTTTACATTGTTTTGCTCAACGCGTCTCTCCTTTGTGAATTGTAAAATTGTTTTCAAAAATAAGTAACCAACCTACCGAAGCGACCCTTGCAACATTTTGTGTCACCTAATTACTATCCTTGTTCTCTCGTACATGTAATATATCCCTAGTACTAGGTGGTGGTGATTCAAAGGATCGGCACTTCCTCCTCCAACAATATGTATAATATTGACTAACATCAGAGAGAGAGAGAGAGAGAGAGAGAGAGAGAGAGAGAGAAGCTTTCGGACATTTTAATACTTACAAATGATCTTTTTGGAACTGTATACTATGTTTAAAATAATACGAAAATGCACCATGGTATAGGTATCATCAGTTGTGTGCCGCCTAGCAAGGGAAGTTGCATTTCCGTCTTCTCTTCGAGGTAGACTATTGCACCTTAGAATCACTGGTTTGGTAGAAATAACGAGGGCGTCACGAATTGGATTTTGCCAACACTTTAAAGTTCATTTGTCATTATTGTTGAAGTGTGTGGCATATATATATACATACATACACACACATACATACAATTTTGCATTCTCCTGTAGGATCCAGAGATGGCACTTTCAAATCTATATTATGTGCATATTTGTAATTATCTGTCAGTCTGCTTGTCTGTCTGTCTGTCAGTCCGTCCGTCCGTCCTTTCTTCTGTCTGCCCATAGATAGATATATAAGATAGATAGTTAGATAGATATATAGATAGATAGACAGATATATCACTTCGAAGTTTCTCCTGGACAATCAACTTTTGATAATATTGTGATCACACTATCGTTAGAATATTGAAAGGGTATGGTTGATAGAGTGCACTTTCTTCTGACTTCATTGTATAGCATAGTAATGTAGTGATTCTAGCAGAAACTAGTAAACTCCCAAAATGAACATGCTATTAATTTAATTAGTGTGATACGTAAGGTTTTGGATGTATACATCAAACTTTATAAATTGAAAAGAAATTTAGAATGAATCGTCCTTCCTTCTATGTACAGTAATTTATATTTTCATTCATACTTCGGATTATTTGCACATTTACAATTAGGTAGGGGATTTACCTTAGTCATATCAAGTTCGGGTTGACATACGAACAGTGCTATAGGTAGGGCTGTATTCCTCTACCTTGTCTGTAAAGTGGGTTATTGACTAAAGACATGTTTGTACTCATTTGAGACACTCAAGGACATTTCTATCTTGTTTCGAAAAGAGATTTCAGTTTAATAAAATATGTAATATTTCATACATTTCAGTTTTACGCATCACGTGTATAGGTCATATAACATCAGTTTATGCTGGTATTCTAAGCAGTAAACACCATATTGTACATTATTTACCTTTTAATGCTTTGAAAAGTTATTCATTGGCGTAGCATGTCATTGACATGGTGTGGAATTACACTTTTGTCACGAAGAGTTTTATTTAACTTTTAACAATAAAATAAGATCCAACACTAGATCATTTCACATCAGGCTCAGCGCATGTGCTGAAGCTACGTAACTACCATACTGTTTGGAATTTTCACTTAAACTGTCAGTCAATAAATTGCACCAATCAAATCCCAAACTTCCTGGTTGAAGACAAAGAATAGCTGTACACGTATATATGTATATGTGTGCACGACTCAAGATATAGCAACAGCTAGCCTGTGGAATAAAAAATTCTGACAAAAGTTTTGGCCTGGCGAAATATTTGAAGTAAGGTAAGTTAGATTCTTCCTCCGAAATAAATGTTAAGTACATGTACTAATATAGTGAAATATACCGTAGATTGGTTGAGAAACATTGCGTGAATATATGTCAAACACTTGGTAAAGAAGAGGTAGATGGTAATTGCTTTACAATTACATATATGGCTAACAAAAGACAGTGCATATGCAGTGTTATTTGACAGATTACATGTTCAATACAGTGAGGTGTTCATGTACTTCTGTTGACCAATAAGTGAAAATTAGAAATCCGTTTCCCGGCTGAAACTCACTCCAGCAGAATTCTCCAATTAAAATTTTAATCGTGAAGAGTTACAAAAGTACCGGTTGAATTGTCTACCAAGACTTTTGCTCGGTTAGCTGTAATGTGCGACGTCATTCCAGCACTGATTTGATTGAACGATGTTTCAATTAGAAATGACCTTTTGTGCAACGTACGTGTACACCTTGTGATATAAATATACGAAAAACTGTTTCTTTCGTTTTCTGTTTTCTAAAGGATAAAGGCGCAGACACTGTGGATTTACCGATTATAACTGTGTACAACTGAGAAATATCATAGTCATCTTTGCGAGTATTAGCGATACGTACTTATTCTAAATTCGCTTCCAAGCAGATTACAAACGAGCAATTTATTCTAAATCGGTAAAGACGATAAAAAATGATTCAGGCATACAATTCAGACAATCCTAAGGAAAATATAAAGTGAGAGAAATAAAGATAATGGAAAAGATGTTCCTTTTCAATGGGTACATAAATTTAACTTGAACAAATATGTCTTTATTTTCATTTTTGACAGTTAAAAAGCGATAAGTCCCGCCTCCGCTCTCTATCCCGGCACACCTGCCTCTAATTTACTATAGCAGAGAAATATACTTTATTTTTTCTAATAGTATTTAATCTGACGTTTGAAAAAAATATCTTGATTTTATTTTTCTTTTCTTTTTGTGATTTAAAATAAGAGTTTATTAGATCAGAACCCTAGCCCATCCAAAACAAACAAACAACAACAAAAACAACAACAACAACAACAGCCAAAACAAACAAGCAAATTCTCCACTACATTTAACTAAACAACTTTATGCATTTATCTCCAACGATTTGTTTGGATTGAATTAATTTTTATTTTCATCTATCGATGACCATACTGACTGTCGTAGTAGGATTAGTCTTTTCAATTTCTTTAATGTGTACCATATCATTTTTCATTTCATGACATACTATAAGTCGTTGACACTATAATTGCTTCGTCAGAAAGCACATTGTTCTAGCGTTACGTCACTTCCGTAAAGATATTATTCTATTGTGACGTATGTATTGAATTAAAGAACAGTTTTAATATAAACTAATTGCTCCAACTTGGTTAGAGCGTAATGTACTTTTACTTGTTAACTAGTGTCACTTGCTATTTAAACATCTTTTTGGGGTAATTTTAATGTTATGATCCATTTATAACTCTTTCTTTCTGAAAGGGATACCCACAGAACGTTACAAAAGTTCTTAGAATTTTGTATTCGTGAGTTTTAATTATGGTTGGAGCGTATTTATTTTATTCTTTTACCAGTGTGATACATATTGTAACTTAAGAAGTCAGGCGTCTTTATGGAGTATGTAAAATATTTTCATATATTTGATACCTTTCTTGAAAACCTTATGCACAAAAGGTAGCAAATTTTCTTGTTTTAGATTACTTGACGCAAGCAGATTCATTTAGTTTAATATGGTTCAACATTTTTGATTATTTTGGAAATATCAAGGTGAAAAGTATGTACAGCGTAATTTTTTGTGTGAAAATAAATAATTCGTATTGCTTCAAATTGTGCTCTGGCATTGCAGAATCATTGACGAATACACTATATAAACCACGAAAGAATGTGACAGATTTTGAATGAAAAGTAAACATAAAATAATACAAGAACCAACTTATAAGGTGGGTTTCTTTGAAAACAATTGGTCGCTGATTGTTATCTCCTATCAATGACCGTATTATTCGATTCGGCGAATGCCTTGGTCTTTTCCGTTAGAGCATTACAAACAAGAAGCTGAATAAATCTACATAAATTGTGCAGAATTATATACAGATATACTTTTCAATAACATTCTCTAAACATTACTGAAACAGACAAGGCAGCCAGTCCGTCGAAATGACGTCATAAACAAAGCTGAAATACATTGAGATAACGTCATAAACAAAGCGGTCAAGATGTCGACATAACGTCATAAACTTAGTAATACATCATATATGAATATCGAGTTTCATCCCTGTCGAATGTGACCATCTTCAAATTACCTGGATATAAAAATTGTCCAATAAAGAAATTTTACAAGCTGCGATGTATCTAAAATCTGTGCAAAATCTTTTTCATTAAAATCTTCAATTAAGTATTAAGACGTATATACAAATAATTACAGCAGGTCTTGCTTAGAACGCTATCTCTTAAATCTATAATGTCTTTTGTAAGGCACTATAATATTACACAAAACCAGATGTATCCGGATATGACCGTACACCGTCTGAGAGAACAGCTTGAGGTGAGCTGACTTGCCATAACAATCTTATTTTGAATTTGCTGTTGATTACATTGAAATGTAGACGAAGAGAGAATGAGGAAGAGGGAGTGGTCATTTTGGCAGTCTTACTCAAGTCATAATATAACTTATCTAAAGTTAGTGAATAAACCTATTTGTAAACCGTAAATAATTCTTGAATCCACTCTCCCCCCTCTCTGCATCTCTCTTTTACACACACACACACCCACAAACACACACACACACACACACACACACACACACACAGATGAATCCAACCGTAAGAAATTATGCTGTAAAATATAACCGGCAGATGGAACTGCCTTCTTGTCGGAATTTGCAGAATACCATATTGTCAGCACTTTCATGTGTAAAATCTACTTCCTTATCCTAAAAATTGCACTTTGAGTCTTACCTTTAACAGCAGAGAGGGCGAATCCTACAAGCTTATAGAGGGTTCCAAATCGTAAACTAAAGCCTCCATCGAAACGAAAAAAAGTCAATTAGAGGGTAACGATAATTAACCGGGAAGACCGCGATGTTGCTATCGCTGCTTTCTAAATGATTTTCTTTTCGTTTCGATGGAGGCTTTAGTTTACGCGACGAACCCAACTTGTTGTCGCGCCCTCCCTGCTGCTATCATCCAAAAATTGTATCAAGACCGACTCCGTATCGTGCTCGAGGATCATATAAATTTATTGTTACAAATCCGTGCGGAATAGCTTGTGCTCGCGAAAAGAAATTTTTTAATTTATTCATATCCATATCACCGCTACACGAGGTCTGATGAATATTTCGTAACGTGTGTGTATCAACTCCGTTAAACACAGCAAGAATATTACAATTATCTCTGATCACTTTTGGTATTTGTGTATACCGCTGGGATGCATAAATCACATCCGTGTTTTTATGCCTACCTTTGGAATGTTTGTCAAGCATCACATCATCGTAAACAACTAAATTGTTAATACTTGCATCAAAATCATTAACACTTGGGGCTTCATCAATATCAGTGATAAATTCAATAACATCGTCTCCGTTTTCATTTGATGATTTTGCACTTTAATTAATATCTTTCAGAACATCTTAGCATCTTTGATCATCTGCAAGTGGAGCTACCAAATACAACTTATCCCACTTTATCCACTTCATTATCAAATTAAGTAATAACTGTGTCTTACCACTTCCAGATGGGCCCGTGATAATCATTCGAGTAGAATTTGGTAGCATCGGATGATGCTTAACCGGTTCTCGTTTCCTTGTTGCAGAAAAGTCAGTGATTTCCATATAGAAAGTATACAAAAAGAATATGGATCTATATTGTGCGAAATGTAGGATGTAGGATGCGTACGCCAAAAGGTGATCTAACAACCATTACAACAAAAAAACAAACGACAGGCACTCACTGGTAAGTGTGAACGATGCGGTACAAAAAAAATTTAAATTTATTCCTTCGGGTGATAAGCCAAAGTCAAGTAAAAAAAAAAAACAACACGGGGGTGATATTGCAGCAAAATTAGGAAAATTACCAGGGGTTCCACGGGCTAAATACCCAGGAGAAAAACATCTTCCGGGATATAATTACTGTGGGCCTGGAACCCGACTTGATATCAGACTTGACAACCAAGACCAACCAAAACCAGGCAAGGAACCAATAAACGCTATTGATAAAGATTGCCATGCTCATGATGTAGCTTATAAAAGTAAGGATCTGCAGCAGCGACATCGCAGATGTAAAATTAATTCATGCACTAAATTCCATCACTGATAAATCTTTCAAGGAAAGGTTAGCTAGTTGGTTAATAAAATCCGCAATGAAAGGTAAATTAGCGCTAGGTGCTGGTAATTTATAAATTGAATCGATTTATTATTCCCCAAAAGGATACTGGAAGGTACCGCAGCGATTAGTAAACTCGCTGAAGCAGCAAAAGTTACGCGTGTTGCTGCTAAAAAGTGGTTATCCAAACAGGCAATATGGCAAATTTATCTACCACCACCTAAGCAAATTCACTTTGCACATTTTGATGTTAGTGTTCCTAATGAAGTTCACTAGGCTGATATATTATTTCTGCCACATGATGCTATTAAAATTGGTAGACGTCAAATAACATACAAATACGCCTTAACTGTCGTTGATGTTGCAAGTAGATATAAAGAAGCAGAACCGTTGTCAACGAAGACAGCAACTGAAGTAGCCTCTGCGTTTAAACGAATTTATCAACGTGGACCCTTGCAATGGCCACAGCTGTTACAAGTTGATCCTAGCAAAGAATTTCAGGGTGCAGTATCATCGTTGATGAAACAACATAACGTCACCATCAGACGAGGACATACTGAAATTCATCGTGATCAGGCAATTTTTGAACGATTTAATCGAACACTTGCTGAGCGGTTATTTGGATATTAGTACGCGAAGGAATTTATTCAAGACAAGAGATCTCGTGAATGGGTTACAGGATTACCAAGCGTGATAACTGCATTAAATAATGAAATAACTCGAACAACCAACATGAAACCTATTAGCGCAGTCACAAAAAACATATACCCGTACAACGACGTGATTTTTCAACACAGCCAGTGCTGGGCAATGACACTGTGAGATATTTATAAGAACCCGGCGAACATGAAGGTGGTAAAAAAAGAGCGACTGATCCTATTTGGAGTATTACCACACAAGATATCTACCATAACAAGATCTACTGGTAGACCAGCAATCTACAGACTGGATTCAACTGCTCCTCAACGTGGATTTACACGTGAGCAATTACAAGTAATTCCCGAAGACACACAATTACCGCCCAGATCACCTAGCTAGCCCACCGACGTCGATTACATTAAAGACAGGTCAGCATCACATTTTCTCGTGTATGACCAAGACGGTTATCTTTTCTGTCTACGGTAAATTGTCTTGGGTGTTTACTCGAATACTGCCATAACATTACACAATTACAGCTCGCACAGTGATTATTCTGCTGTTGTTTCAGCGTGTTAATAAATTAAACGTAGAGATCAAAATCGCGTTTATTTTTTTGTCGCTTTGTTTATAACCAGCTATTTTTTTTTCTTATTATATCGCTGTCACATTTGTCATTGTCGCTAATTTTATCGGTCATTGACTCATCTAAGATAATCCTTCGCAGTTGAGATATTCTTCTGACTCTGGACACCGCTAAGTAACCTAAGTTTGACCATTCGATTTGAACGATCCAAACAACTGTGTCAGTGATAGTCAGTCCTTGTGATGAGTGAATTGTCATCGTATATTATAGCGTCCACGGGGAATTATCGGCGTGTAGAGCATCCTAAACAACATTGACATCAACTGCGACAATATCATTCAACACAAGATTATGTTTCCTTGACTCTCTCAAGTGTCCTGGTATATCAACGTCAATATTCTGCCGTCGCGTATCAGCTGGTCGATAACACAGCGGCACTGGCAATGTTGGAAATTTTTCTTTCAGTAACTTAAACAACCGCTGTTGAAGTGAGTCTCTGACTATCTTTCTTCTTGCCACTATTGAATCGTTTGGTCTGCATGTTTCCCAAAAGTCGTTCATAGAAGTTTCTGAAATTATTTTACGCCTTATTTCACATTGAATTTTGTTCGGTTGCAGTCTGATTAATTTCTTGAACTCAAGAGATCTATAATCATCTGTTATCTCCGAGTAATAATCTACACAATTCTTCAACCAATCGTGTGGTGATGGTCCAACAAATGGCGGTGGTTGACCGTGATCGCCGCACGTTATCACAGCTGTATTTTTCAATAACAACCAATCGAGAAATGTTTTTAATATTTCCAATCCCAAATGATGATCTTTGGAATATATTTTTCTACCATTCGATCAGGAGTCCACACGCTGTATTTGAAAAAGCTGTGATAAGTACAAGAATTAACTCCTCGTTGTTTCATCTCCCTGGCGAGTCTGTGTGTTTGTGTTAGCACAATCATATCATCGTGTTTCTTCCGAAATAATTCGATTACCCGAGTTTTCTTACCAGAACTCCCGGCCCGTCAAATAAACCGTTTTGTGTCTGGATACTGGATGATACACGGATGGCTCCGACGATAATTCTGATTTGCGAAAACTATCTTTAACCTGCAACATCCGCAGATTCACAATAACAATGTAACATTTCTTGTTTTATTCTCCACGAACCCCATGATTTATCAGTGCTTTTGAAACGAACCAGTAATTCTAAATATTTTGTTGTCAAGTAAAATGAATCTGTTGCAACTCCAACTGCGGTGTGAGGAAATCTATTTATCATCGATAGCAAATTTATAGAAACATAAGCTAGCATTGAAAAACTTAAATGTGTATATTGAGGAGATTCTTCATCAATGTAACTAACAATTGTGTCCAACCGTGTTCCGTCAGATAAGTAAACATCTTCCCGATTACAAAATATATTTCTCTCAGCGGCATCAGCAATTATAAAATCTAATTCAACATCATCCATAATCAATCGTGCGTGATGCCGTTTATCATCATATGCACCACCCTGAGTAAATTTACCAATTATTTTCTACTGAGATCTTTTGTGGTTTTTTCAGTGTTGGTGAGTTTAATCCTGAGAATATTAGGAGCATCATTAACAATGACATCAATAAGAACGTTTGGACATTCCCGCGCATATTCTTCGATGACCTCGTCTACGTTGATACGCTCCGGTGTTGGTAACCAAACTGAGGTCTGCTTCCGATATGATATAATTGCTTCACTGACCGTCAACGATATCAATATTTTATTGTCGATCATATATCGTAATAACACTATTGGTGCCCAACGTTTCTCCGAGAAGTGTCTGCCAAACCAAACATAACAGCACGGATGAAGATTCTCGGCAAATTCAAACGACACTACACGAGCGAATCCTGTCAGGTCAAAATCAGGTAACGATCCATTAATCGCCACTCTTGTCATCTCGTTTGTAGGATGTACGAATATTTTAAAATATCCAGCACACTCGCCCATCCCGAGAAAACTTCCCGGATAACATGCAACCATGTCTACGGAAATGACATATTTGTGGTTATATTCGGTATTCCACAAACCGCCGTGTCCATATTCGATACAACTTAACTGAACATCTTCGAGGAAGTCAGCGCGTGATGGTCTCCATGAATTTCTCTCTCTCTCGCGGCGTGGGCAGCAACTGATGGAACTATAAAACAATTAGTTAATAATTGCTCAGTATTTTCTGAATATTTTTCCGATAGTTTTCTCATTTCTTCATGCAGAGATTATTTACGATATAAATCGCCGTTGGGTCTTACAAATTGATCATACTCGCCATCTTCAGAACTCTTAAACAACCACACTGACACAGGATCGTTTTTACTTATCTGGCTTATAGCATCGAATATGTTTTCCCCAGAGTTCTCTGGCGAGTAATATCTCACGACACGATCTCGTGGAAATATTGTTACTGCGCTGGTCCAAGCGTGAGCGTTATGATCAATGATATTTATTGGAGCTCCGTTCCGATTATATTTCGATTCGTACAATACTTTTCCTGTTATCGTTTTTACGATTATTGGAAATCTTAATGTTTTTTCTAACTCAGCAACATCGTTTATTGTAGCTCCCTTATCCTTGACTGAATCAGCCCATTTGTTTATTTTTTCACGTCGTAGATCGGTTAAACCGTTTCCACGCCTCGCATTTGTAAAATATTTTATTACTCTCTTGGCTACACAATTCAATGATGAAAATCTCATCGGGGCAAGATCATTAATGTTAGGTCTATCGTTTAGTTGATAAATTCCATAAACAACCGCAGTCACAGGATACGATCGAGCGTAATATGGTCTGTCAATCCCAGTTAACATTCCTGGTTTGGAATCTTTACACTTAATACGGCAGTTTTTTCCATTAGCAAGGACAGGATCACGTTTGTCACGGATAATCCACGTATCGGATTCTGCTTGCACAATAAACTTTATTCTGAAAAGATATTTCTGATTGAGGTAATCGATAATCGCTATCGCTTGTGTATCGTTCCTTGTAGCATCAATGGCAGAATCATCGCGCACAATTTTGAATGTAGACCACACGTGAGATGCTCCATCATCACGAAATTCTTTTTTGGCTCCTCTGATAATATCAATCAGATCAGTCAGAGCTCGCCTCCGCGAGTCAGGGGTTAGTCTGTCAAGATCGAATCTGGAAGCTTTCCAGGGCTTGATTCTGGATAATCTCTCAAACTCATCCATATATAATTAAGACAAACATTTAAATAAAAATATTATATATAATGAATCAATGTAAATGGTTTCAGGTAGGATCTGTGACTCCATGTGGCAAATCCTGTATAAAAGAAGTCTGCGGGCAACATTCACAATGTGTTCGTAATGGAAGCTTATGACCAATACCATGTCTCCGCTCTGGTGTCGGAGTCCGGGGAAAGACACAGTTATGTGCGAGTTGTGGCGGTAAGCGATACAGGGAACTTAAAAGATATTATGACAAGAAAAAGTCAGACTCTGTCAGGGGTAGAGTTATAGCGTGTGAAGAGGATTATTTAAATAATTTTTCAGACAAATTACAAATTAGACAAATTCATTATTGTATAAATGAATCAAGAATTTGTCAGACATCCCATCATCAAGGATTATGAAGCAAATCGTAATGGCGTCGTTGGGTACTGTAGGCTGAAAAAACCAGTTGGATTTGTTAATAATGCTTGTTATCTTATGTTCAAAGTTGGGAATAAAATAATATGTTACAATCACAGGTTCGTGTTCGAATGTTTCTTTGGAGAGATCAGAGACGGTCTTGTGATCGATCATATTGACAGAAATAAAGTTAACAATAATTTATCTAACCTACATCCTATCACACAACGCGAGAATGTTGCACGTGGGAATGCTGGAAGGGGGAGCAAAAGGCCTAAGGTGGTTCAATCTTTAAATATAGCGACAGGTGAAGAGAGAATTTTTCAGTCGATGAACGCGGCTGGCAAGTATTTTGGTATCTGTATGCCTTCAGTCCAACATGTTGCAGATGAAATAATCAAATCAACTTTTTCAAACCGGTTTGGAAACTGGATTTTGTTTTCCTATGTAGATACAGATAACGGAGATAACTCCACAGCGATTGTGTAAAAGTTAATTATGGAATTCCCTCCCTTGAGAAACCCACGTCATTACCTTTACAGGTGATATATTATCCAGAAAAAGTAGAACTAAATTCATGTTCTATTATTTTGTTTGACGTGGCGAACCGTCTATTGTATACACACTACAGGTAAACAATTCTCCCTGTTACCTGTACGATTACAACACGGAAGTAAAACATCTCCAATTACTTCCCGTAGATTTTATCAAGGATTGTCAGTACAGGTAGGCGTTTACGATAAATATTCACAGACAATATACTTGTTTTTTCAGGTTTATCAAATCTGATTTAACAAACTTGTGTATTCAGAATTAAAATTCAGCTGCAAATTGTTAACTTCTGTAAACGGTTAACTATGTAATAATTTTAAAATCCTATATCAGTAGATTAGAGCCATGGAACAGTGGTAGCGCGGCTGACTCTCGTTCTGGGGGTCGGCGGTTCGAATCTCGTAACGGGCATATTGTCGACGGTACCGATTTATAGGGTTTTTCTATATAATTGGGGCGCTAGCAGCCCCTGTACACCTACCTCGTCACATCAAACAGCGTGATGAGTACGTTTCACTCACCGGGGTTTGATCTTGGGGTGTGTACCTGAAAAGTGCACAGACAGCCTTCTGAATATTCTAACATTTCGTTTCGCTGGCTCCCCAAAATAAACAGTAGCGTGGATGTATAAGCTCTAAGTCACATGGGTACCCAACCAGAAAGAATGTGGCCTTTGACAGAGTCAAGGAAAGAAACGATCATGGGATGCCGAGAAGACCATAAGAAAGGTCTCAACGAGACAAAAGTCTCAAATAAAGACAAAAGTCTCAAACAAAGTATCCCATGGAAGACACACAGGCCAGTGCAGGGATGACTGATAACCACTCATCATAGCTACTGTTTATTTTTGGTCTAAAATATTTTTCTTTTAAATATATAATATTCGGTATAATGAATTACGAAATATGAATGATGTAATTGTTCCTATTAAATAATTAGAACATGACGGTATAAATATATCTGATGAACTAAATCCTACAAAAATTATTTCTGACTTTGAACCACTGCAAGAGGCTAAACATGAAGCGCGGTGTATTCTGCCATCACAATATAGATTTATAAAGAAAATTCAGACGGCTATGTGGCAATTGCCAGCCACACTAGAAGAAACGCGAATAAAGGAATTTGTTTCGTTGTCTCGTGCAATTGAAAAAATTAGGTTGGAATTATCTCTTGAATATAAAGCAAATAAAATAATTAATTCTTGCGCAAGGCAATTAAGAAAAATTATGTCAGATCGTGAAGCGATCGAAAACGAAAGTTGATTTCCATCAAGTACGTGGAAATCAAGTAAGTACGTGGAAATGAAATCGAAAGTAAAAAACTGATTACAATATTTTTTTTGTTTTTCACTGACAATATTAAATTTTTTTGTGTTTTTCACTGAAAATTGCTGGATTTGCACGATTTTTCTAGCCAAATACCCTCAAAATTAGCAAATCGAATGATTTCCATGATGTTTACTGGTAAACACCCTATCAGAATTAGCAAATCGAATGATTTCCATGATGTTTAATAATAAACACCCTATCAGAATTAACAAATCGGTCGATGTGCACAAAATATATATAAATAAAATATTTTTACTGTTACCCGTGCACAAAAAATAAAATTAATGTACTTATTTGTGAAATCAGTCGATGCACATGATTTCGACTACCTAAATACCCTTCAGAATGAACAAATCGGTCGATTTACACGATTTTGACTACCTAAATACCTTTCAACGTTGAGAAATCGGTCGATGTACACGATTTTAACTACCTATTACCCCTTCACCGTTGAGAGCGTCGACACATTTTCAGTAAAAAAATAAACTTCTTATAATTCTGAGCGACAGTAAAGAAAAATATCCACCTTGACTGACGGGAGAATTAATTTTTTGGTACTGTTTTCTTGAATGAGATCTTTGAAAATCGTAGATTTTTACGATGGCAGATCTTTACGATCTTACAAGCAAATTAATATATATTGTTTCACCTCGAATATCCAACAAGTGGCCGGACCGGTCTGTTTGAAATTTATTCTTGATAACAGTGGATTATGGCATCGTAGATAGACCGGACTGATCGGCTCTTGTACAATCAGAAATCCAGGTGGTGTTTCTTTCGGGGTGAATGATAAAGAACAAATCCTTGCTGGGCTTGATTTGATATTGTCGTGTCCGTGCTGTAGCTGCCATCGATTACATTACACACAAGATTGACCGCGACCACTGGGGTTATATTAACGATTTCTGGGGACACATGTCGTCCTTGCCCCCTTGGGTCATTATTGTGCCGGAAAATAGTTGCCGGTGGTAGTGTTTTTCTACGCTCAGTGAGTATATCAGGAAAGAACTCATCGATGATATCATTAACTGATTTTCCTAGCTCGGTCGCGTTATACCAAGGAAGTTTAAAATTCGGTAGATTCGCCTCTGGTATTCTAAAGAAGTCTAAAAATTGTTGCTTATATTTGCATGTGCCGTCAACACGGTCGATTATCGCCTGAATTAATCGCTGGTTAAAATATTCCATGTCGTATGCGAGTTGATTTAATATCACAGTTTGTTTAATAATTTTGCTGCGTAAAGTTATATCAAAAAAATGTTCTTGGAAAAGTTGCCGTAGTCGACGTAGTTGTCTTTTATGCTCTTCATCAATGAATTTGAAGTAATCATTGATCTCATCTAGGCTCATAGTCATGTATTTGACTATTCCTCTTTGGAGATCTCGTTCATAAGCAAAATACCATTTAATATTATACTACAAAAACTTGACACTATCCAGAGAAAAGCCTTGCTATTATGCACAGGAACACTCCCCTCAACATCATTAGAAGAACTACAAACACTAAGAGGAGAACTACCATTAAAATTACGTAGGCCAGAACTGCTCCTCCGATACTGCATTCGATTAGATACCCACCCAGACAACCATCCCACCAAAATAGCTATAAATAAGTGTAAAGTTGTCTTCAAACCCAAAATCATACCTATCACATCAAGTGGCAAAGTAATCCTTGAACTAAGAGAAAAGATACCTCTACTAAAAAAACAGGTAACAAACAATACAGACCAGAACAAATCACCATGGTTACAAAAACCACCAAGGATTAACATTGAAGCTACCAAATTAGGCAATAAAGAAGGACAAGAAAACTTACTAAAACCTGTACTGGTAAACGAAATCAACCAAAAATACCCGGACTATGTTAAAATATATACCGATGGATCAAAAACAAACAACCCACCAAGAACAGCAGCAGCAATAGTCATCCCTGAATTCAATATTCAAACGGGATCCAGATTACCTGACTATTGCTCCATTTACACCACTGAATTCTGGGCTATACTTGAATCACTACAATGGATCAAAGACAACCAAATACCTAAAGCAGTCATTATAAGCGATTCCCTAAGCGTTATCAAATCGATCCAAAATCGCAACACACACTCTAGGGAACAATTCCTGGACAGAGCATGCCAATTAATCGACGATATCACCACAGCACATCAATTAGTCGAGCTCATGTGGATACCGTCGCACATTGGAATCTCTGGCAACGAAACAGCAGACAAAGTTGCAAAAACCAAACTAGGAGATCAAAACTCTATCAAGCTTAACTATAGCTCTACAGAAGCAATAAGCTTCGCACAAACATATATAGACCAAACATGGCAAGATTTTTGGAACTCCTCCACAAAAGGGAAAAATCACCATGAAACCCATAAAAACGTAGATAGGAACATACAGCTACCTAAGGGTACCTATTTAGAACAGAAAACCATAAACAGGATAATAACTGGAAAAACTAAACTAGCAAGCAGTTTTGGAAGGTTTATAGGACCCAAACCAGCAACCACTAACTGCTTTAACTGCCACACCACCGAAGATCTACACCATGTATTCAATATATGCCCAAAATATCAACCCGCTCGGAAAATATTTATCAAAAACCAAAAAGAGATTGGATTACCACACACATACCTAGAGTTACTTATGGACTCTAATAAAAATAAACAATCAGCATATAAAAATATAAATCAATTCATAGACTCAGCAGGACTTAGGAAGAAAATATAATTACTATCCCCACAAAACCAAAAGACCCAGTAACTAGCTAAATAAATGTAGAAGCCACCACATAAAAAACCATAACATATCATTCAATTTTATAAAAGTATTAATAAATAATTCACTTACGAAGCACCTATAAAAAAACTAAGGAAACCGCAAAATCGGATGTCCTAGATGTCCTTAACGAACCGAGTAATCAGCTAGGATTCCTGTCCTAGATGTCCTTAACGAACCGTGTAATCGGCTAGGACTCCGGTCTCTTGCTAAATAAAGTATAAATAACATTCAATCTCCAAAAACATCAATTAATAAATAACTTAAAGAGGTAATATCTAAAAACTTATAAATAACATAACGTAGGAAACACACCCTAAACACCTCGACTAGTAATACCATAATAACCTTGAAAATCTCTCTTCATACATGATATCTACTAAGAACCTCTATAAACAGCATAGAACATCCCCCCTCCTTTTAGAATATTTTGAAGAAAGAAAAAAAAAATCTCGAAAAAAAAATTCTCGGAAAAAAAAAATGCAAATGCAACAAGAAACCAGCGATGTAAAGCAAGCAGGACCGTTCCCGAGCTCTCCTTCCCACTAATGACAGCCAACCATTCAACTGTAGGGACCTTTATGGACCCACAGATTGAGGCCAAACTATCAGGGTTCCTTGAATCCATAAAAGCCTGGGGGAGGTGGCACCATCCCCTTTCCCCAGGAACAACTAGCAGGCTGCGGTGCAGTCAGAAAAAAGTGGCACATGCACAATTGTGCGAACGCTATTATAATTAAACTCAACAACAAAATTTAATATTATCCTTACTGTAAAATTCAAATATACTTCGCAACGTTGCGCTTTTTAGTTGAATTAAATTATCCTCGAATAATGGTAAAATTCCGAGGTATGATTTATTGTCCGTGACATAATCAGGCTTTTTAGGTTCTGGCGGTATTGGTGGTGTCGGTGGTGCAATTTCAGGCCATCCTAACACTGTTCTGATCGATGATTGATATATATCCACGGCGTAGTCAGGAGAGTTTATCTCAATTGCAGAAGACAGCGTTGGTTCATGAACGGTTATTGCTAGTTTGGATTCTTTCCCGGTGATATTTTTATTCGACGTTGTAATTCCTCATTGATTTCTTCGATTTGATAGCTCCCGGTTGGTATTCCAACAACGTTCCAGTCGGGTGTACCATCTTGTTTATTTTTATTTGCAAACACAAACGAATTATTCGCTGGTAATCCACCAAATGATTTTGATCTGATATTGGGCCAGCTGTAATATGTTTGCAACTGTATCAGCGCAATCTTGCTTACCGGAATCGCAGTTGGAAAATTAATACTGAATTCAGGTTTGGTTGAGCTTACTGTTGTCATTGAGGTTTTCAAGGGGCTTGTATTTGTGGCTATCTGCTAAAGTAATTCTGTCATTGTTATATATTTTATTTTCCTTCAAAACGTGAATTTGTTTGTATGTGTTTGTCATCATCGTGAATTCGGAATCTGATATTGTTTCGTCGTTGAGGCTTGATGATATCAGTGACGATAATTTTGAGTATGCTGCTGCTGATGTGTTTAGCCGCGTGACATAATCGTGCAATTTTGTGCTCGTGCACGTTGATATCTTTTTCGTGATTATATTAAAAACACTAGCCACGGCCGCTGATGATGAAACGCATATTGTTACTGCGATTGCAGTTGTTACTGGCGTTAGCGCTGATAATATTACTCTAGTGGGTGCAACTAACGCGGATATTGAGTATTCTATAGCATTCAGTACGATTACACGCCGCTTGTATTATTTTACTTTCAGCGTATACTCGTTGATGCTATTTTTAACTCTGACTGCCATTCGCGCACTTGATCGTAACTATATTGTTGCGCATCTAATGTTGTTGTTGATGCTGTCAGGGCCATTTATTATTTTACGTGGTAACCAATTGAGGTGTTTCAACTACAAATTCCAAAGACCACCAGTAAGATGTTGCGGTTAATTTCTTATCAGCTGCTTCCCGTATAAACGTTTCTTCGGTTCCGCTATTTAATATGATAACCCCGGAAAACTTGTCAGTGGAATGTCGCCAGAGATATGTTGTAAATATCTCAAATTTTGCAGCACTGAACACAGACAGTCTATACACTCCAGTGACTGTTGCGGTATATTTGATAGTATTATTTTGTTTTGACCATGTTGCGAACCCGGATGATACCGTGTATACTATGTTGGTAAGATGCCCGGGAGTAACTCCAGGCGTGATTTTAATCAAATTAATTTTGTTAACAATCTCAGGAATTCCACTTACGACATCTTCGAGTGTTTTCCTGATTGTGTCAATGTTAGTTTTGATATCAGAAAGTTTTGCGTCAACGGTGAGCAGGGGACCAAAGAATTCCTCTGCGGTTTCATTAATTTTTCTAAAGTTTCTGCGAAGATTTGCAAACCGTTTACGTGAACATCATACTCGGCCCGCAACGTGGATAATTTAGTGTCTGCGGTGTTGCAGTTAACGTCTACATATTTTTTCGTCGCGGCATCTTCGTCGGATGTTGGATCTCTTAAAACCACTTTTTTGTTTCCGTTCATGTTGAGTTCACCTGTCATTGTGTCACCGGTATTTTTTAAGCGATTAGCAACACTTTTTGCAATTTCATCTCTGATGGTTGTAAAAGATGTACTTGAATCCCTGATTTTTTTCCGCTGTCAGTAAACACAGGGATGTTATCCGTGACCGCACCGAGTACTCGTCGAATTATATCATTCCATTTGATATTGCTGGTTTTTAGCTTACCATATCGGTCCTGAAAAATAACAACTTCATCTGGTGGTGCTAACCCATATGAATCAAAATAAACAGTTCCACGTGGATGTATCGCGTTAGCAACCCAATGAGTTCCTGGACCATCGCTGTTATCGAGATTAATAATTCCAGTTTCTGGATTATTCGGTTCACTCGGTAACTGATCTCTCATAAAAACACCTCTGAAAATTTTATATTTAATTGTTTAGCAGCATCGAGCAAATCAAAATTTGATATCGGCGCGAGACGCGCTGCGTCTGTCAACGGCGTTTGGGATACCATGAGGGCGGAGTTCCTAAAAGTCTTAGACCCTTTCCGTACCATGAGGGTGGAGTTCCTGGTAATCTTAGACCAGCTCCCTTTTTTATATCCTTTTCCGGTTGCTTTCTTTAATGCCATTCCAGCAGCTGTTCCAACAGCACCTAACGCAGCTGCTTTTGCGACAGCTGGGGCAGCAGCAGCTATCAGCGCTGGTATTGCTGCGAGAAGTGGAAATATACCACCGGTTTTAATCATGTTGCTGATGGCTTTTGGAATGAAATCAAGTTGAACTCCGGTTTTTGTTTGCTATACTTTACTGAAATGTTTTAGTTATGTTTTAGTCAATGATAACTTGTTAAGGCCACCATTAGCAATTTGATCTTGTTTCAGTGTTATCGTTGCCCCACATGCGCTCGCGTTTTTTTATTGTAAATTTTTCGCCTGACCAGGAGTTAGAGTAACATTAACGTGACTATATGACATTTTTATAATAAACGCGGTTGGTCTAATTGTCTATATGTTTTCCACTGGCGCATCAATAACTCTCATTCCCCCACCAACACCCTCAAGTAGCATTGCTTTATCGCTGAGTATAACAGCAATTGCTCTGTATTCAGCTATAGCTCCTTTTGTCACATTAGCTCTAAAGTGTACATCAACAACAGATTGTCTAGTTAAATCAAGATGCTCTAGTGAAAACTAATAGATTGGATAATATGTCATAAAATCCAATTGTGATATTTGCAAGCCAGTATCGATATTTATATCACGCGCTAGATATTTCGTTAAACGATGCAACATGATTATTAGTAAAATCTAACAGTACATTCTCAGATGGTTCTTGATGTCCGTTTATTCTTAAGGAGACTTCAGAAACACCAAGTTTGTCAAATATCATATGACTCCGTGTTTGTGAGTTTATTTGTGTAACATCTTGAAGAGCAATGAAAATATGTCGCGGTGCAGAAACCCCCTGCTGTAATGCTATATGCCATGTAAATAAACCATTATTATTACTTGGAATACTATCTGTGGTTACTGTAAGCCACGATAACAACAATTTACCACCTTGATCTATTAAAGAAAGTTATCGCTGTTCTTCAGCAATTGACGGATTCATTACCGGCATCCACAGTGATAGTTTTTTTTATTTCTACTTTACCAGCGTCACTTATGGGTCGCCATAAAGCATCATTATCATCAGATTTTCTAAAAAGCACAACCGTATGTTTTAATCCAAAAATTACCTTTCGGACCTATCTACAAAATTCAAATATATGCGACAGTGGAATTACACAAGAAAATTTTCTACGATCACCACCCAACGTTAATTTACGCGTTGCAAATCCTAAATTAAATTCTGTATTAGCACCATGAACCACCGGCCACACATCAGCGTCAGCGTTGTTGGCATTATTTCTTGGTCGTCTAATATTGTACTGATCATTGTTAAGAAAATCAGAAGTGTCTTTAGGAAACATCACTGATGCCCAGGTGATCTTGTATAATCATCGGAATATCTCACCAAACCTATTTTTGTTGTAGCCACATCAACATCTTTTTCAATTGATTCAATTTTGTTTCCGTCAATCATATACGCAGCACTATCAAACAAGGCCATAATTCCGTTATTGACAAAACCGACTTTAACACCATCCCCGTATTCTGTATCATGTTTTTATAATTTCACTTGCTACTTCAATAAATGCTTCAGCGGGTAAGAAATATCTACTTGTATTTTGAACTTGTAATTCAATTCGCCCTCGTTGATTTGGATATCGTGCATCATAAGAATAATACTGAAAATCACGCACTGATTCATTTTTAAGAACCAGTTCGTCTATGTCTAACGCTGGGTCGGATTCAAATTTAAACATTTTATTATAATTTGTTTTCGTCTAAAACGAAGACCACTTCCTGATATCAGACTTGTATTTATTTGTTCAGCCCCTTGATTTATCAGCTCTGCTAGTTTTTGATTTGCGGCTTGATTTATTACTTTACTGACATTTGCGGGCAAAACTTCAGTACTGGGTAATTTCACTGGTGGTGGTGGTTTACGTATTGATCGTGCTAGCCTGTCCTTGATTGCCAAGAATGCTTTACTGGCAACGTTACCAATAGCAACAGGAGCTTTATCACGAATAATATCCATTGCTTTCATCGATAATTGTTTTGCAACTGGCATTGCTTTAGGGGCCATCCTCGTGAATAAACCCCGAACAACATCACCGAATCCATTTCCGTAGGTCATCCTGTATATTGGTAATCGCGAATTTACCACCGTAACCATAACTGGTCTACAATGAGAATTGTGTACGATCATTTTTTTTTAATTATTTATCTAACAGCTAGTCACTATGATAGTCATCAACCAGCACATTAATAAGTTCTCGATAAATATCACTATCCATGACACCGCCTTGAATTAATCGTCGACAGATATCAGCTGCTTCATTAATTATTTCTGGTGAGTTATTCCCAGCTCGTTTTCCTCCTATGAGAACTTCTAACCGTTGTACGTCATTGAGAATATTATCAGGACAAACAAAACCACTTCCCAAACAACTGCCAGTAGCACCCGTGTCAGGCTCATTTCTCAGAGATTGTAGTAGTTTCACGTCGCTTACATCTTGTCTAAATTTTAGATACCCTGGATCTTTATTATTAATTTTGAATTTTTAGAAGCAAAATATAATGCAGGAAGCCAATAGCCAGAGTGTATTTGTCCAACATATTTAGATTTTAGATATCTTTGTCTGAAATTATACTCATGTGCAGCAATACCGACTAATTTATCCTGGTCAATAAAAATATTAAGAGCATCGTCGGTAAAAATTTCTGCAGGAAGGGTTTTTATTTCCCTGGATTGAGGTTTGGGTCGAGGTTCGGGTTGAGGTTGCTATTGTTCTATTTGCTGCAGTGGCGGAGGAAGTTGATAGGAAGGCTCTTGCTCAGGTGGCGAATAGGGAGGCGGTGGCTGTTGAGGTCATGCTGTGTATTTATTATAAAGTCTATTTATTTCATCCATAAAACTCGGAAATCTTGGATCAGTATCTCTAGCTTGTTTTTTGTTGTAGTATACGCGATATATCCACTTGATGAAATTGGTATCGTTTACGGTAGCATATTTTGGTTTTAAAATTCTATCTTTTTGAAATAGACTTGTTAATGTTGCAGTGGGTAAATCTCCTTCTCTTATTCTTATTTGGGTTCAGGCGCAAGTTCTTTTTCACGTCGAAGAGTTCAGTATGAATTTTACCAATACCTTCAAGTATTTCTTCGTCGACAGGTGGAGGTTGAGCTGCAGCTATATCAGTTGGAAGATCTCGTAAAATCTTTTTTTTTTTTTTAATTCTTGCTGCTATTTTCTTCAGTTTGCTCAGCGGTTTGTTTTAATACTGGAAGAATACCTTTTTTTCCTCTCCTCCTCGTCCTTGGTATCTACCCATATAGCTCTTTCAGTAATCGCTGAAACTTTTTCATTAGCTGTTGTTATGGGTTTAAATAACTGTTCTGTACCAGTAGCAAGTTCAACTTGTGCTTGCTGACGTTCTTGAAGTTTTTGTCTCACAGCATCTCTTACGGGAAGAAATTGTTTGATTGCTTCTAGTCGCTCTCGAGCTAGTTTAGCGGAGTGTGCTTCTCCGATATTTGCCATTATTGATAACGTGATGATTTAATTAATAGCAGCAGGGAGGGCGCGACAACAAGTTGGGTTCATCGCGTAAACTAAAGCCTCCATCGAAACGAAAAGAAAATAATTTAGAAAGCAGCGATAGCAACATCGGGGTCTTCCCGGTTAATTATCGTTACCCTCTAATTGACTTTTCTTTCGTTTCGATGGAAGCTTTAGTTTACGATTTGGAACCCTCTATAAGCTTGTAGGATTCGCCCTCTCTGCTGCTCCTTTAAAATTTCATAATTATTTAGAAATAAGCCATTATTGTGACGACAATATGTAAATGCTTCTTATGATATAGACATGACATAAAAAGGCATGTTTTTACTGAATAAGATGTTAATGTATACAATAATACAGAATGCCCTTTATTAGCGCAGTCGCATGTTTATACTATTTATATGACAAAATTTGAAGCAGCTTTCCAATACTCACGTGGTGCACAAAACAGCAATTAAAGGTGTTATCGACAATGGATAAAGAAAATGAAATAAACAATAGTAATTTATCTAGAACTATCCATTTCTATAATACAGTTTCTTCATTAAAGGGATTGACTATGCCAGAACTTCGACTTAGAGTGACTGCGCCAGAACTCCGATTGTAAAGTGAACAAGCAGAAGAAACCAATGTACATGTAAAAGCAGAGCAAATACATGAAATAGAAATTCATAGGCAGATTGAAAAAAACATAAAATACAGATATAAGAATTCGATGGTAGGACAAACAAATTAAGCTTTCTATGGCACAATTGTATCTGGCAACAAAGCCTGAACAAGAAAGTCTTTCCGAAGATTCACATACGAGGACAAAGAGGTTCAACAAACCTTTGGATATTAATCTGCATGGAGGCCATATCCTAAAACCAGACTGTTGTAACATAATGTATGTCACGATGAAATCTGTATTGGAAAAAGAAAGTATATGGCAACACAGGCTTTACGGCACGATGTAAATATAAACTGTTTGAAATTAGAGCGTAAAGCATATTTAATCCTTCTCTGTTTTGTAACATGAAATATAAATCTGTTTAAATCATGACTGAACGATACGAATATCTTTATTTTTTTTTTGTTTTGTATGGCAACAAATGCAAATCATTGTAGATAATGCATAGTTACCTTGGTAGAAATGTTTTTGTTGGTATTGGCTTGTCTTAACAAATTTCGTTCATGTATTGTTTTTTGTTTTGCTCTTTAACTTTTACCGGTGAGTTACAGGTTTCAGATGCGTCTTTTAAGAAATTCTGGATCAAGCAAGAGGCCATGTTCAAATTGTTCATTGTGAAAATCTGATTCGTCCTCGAGTTTCTCAGTCTTGTTGAATGATTAGTTGAATGCATCGCCTAATATTTTAGAATCGTACTTATAGAGTTAGACTTTTGACTTTTCAGTTTGAAGTGCTTCCCAATACTGGATGTAATGTGATATTGTCAATCCACTCTTGCTTGTTTGCTTAGATAGTCGAAACAACCTATCTTCACTAACTAAAATAGCTTATTTAAACATTAATTTGAGAAAATATATGGGTTTCAACTCATCGAGTATAATGCATGAGTTTTAGAGACTGTACAAACATGCACAGCCTACAAATACACCCCCCATGATTATAAACTGTTTATGTTTTAGTTGTTCTCTTCGTGCTTGAGTTTGTTGTTAAACAAATGCATTTTCGATAGTTTTAACACAATAAGTACCCTGTAGACAGGATTTACTAATGTAATATTTTGTGATTTTTATGGTGTCGAAATGCAAATCGACATGATTTTATCATAATGTTGTCATCTGTTTACATATGCTCTGTTTTTTGTCTTCCTCAAATTATACATTTAGTTACTGAAAACACTTCTAATACATAATTTAAAAACAACTGTTAAAAAGCTTTCATGGGTTATTTTCTTTTAATAAAGTACTGAGATCTAAATATTACACAATGAGACGAACATGCGGAAGTATCGCTTTCAGCCCCAACTGTAACGATCGTTTTTAAGAATCAATGCTGACATATTTATGTTTTTTCCCCATCAAATTACATATATATATATATATATATATATATATATATATATATATATATATATATATATATATATATATATATATATATATATATATATATATATATATATATATATATATATATATATATATATATATATATATATATATATATATATATATATATATATATATATATATATATATATATATATATATATATATATATATATATATATATATATATATATATATATATATATATATATATATATATCCACATTGTTGTCATTTTTATCTTTACATCTTCTGTGAAAAGTTGGGGAGGGTTTTGCTCTTTTTAAGTTAAAATAGATTATCTCCATTTATAAACAAGTTTAGAATTGTCTTCGGAAATTTTCAACAAGATTGTATTTAAACATTCGATGTATTGATTTATTCACATAAAATCCTTAACAGTCGTCATGTATTACAGCACCACCAGCTCTACAGGTTGAATATTTGAAGCATTGGCTCAGCGCACTCTTGCACTCTCAATCGTTTTGTTTATCTTGTCATCATTGACGGGACATAAATCGTGGTTGGACTTAGTCCAGATATTTAGAAGAACGTTAATAACCAGATGTATTAGATGCATATTCATTTTCTACCAATAATGAGCCAGAATTTTACCGTAAAATCCCGAAATTACGAAAACCAGACTCTCAAACGATGCTGGAACTGCTTTTCCTCAAAATTATTTGCTACAACCGAACAATCGTGAACAACTGTGTCGTAGTCGCACTGGACATATGAATGAACATGAGCAACATCCTCTTTAACAAATCTGTATAATCAAGTCCCAACAATTTGTCCAAATCAGCTGTAAATAACTATTGAAATAATGCTGTCATTCTCATGTCAAGTCCCCATCGGAATCTATAAATTGTCACGCCAAAAAACAGATTAAACGCTATCAGCTGCGCCTCATGAACTCAGCTGAAATAATCTTCCATGAAGCAACATTTGACAACCACACAATAGCCGTGAATCACATATATGGGTCTGATATCGCCATGCTTCAAAGAACGCGTGTTATTAACAGTGATGTAGTGAAAATGGGTGACTATTGCTACACACGAATTGTTCGTAAAGCTGATTTCATGCACATATTAGCTGCTCAAATAAATTAAATTCGGCTTATGATTCAAGAAAAAGGTTGAAATGTTAAGCAATTTCTTTTTTCAATTAAAATTTTGGGATTTTTATTATGTATGTAGTAAAAATATCATTATCCTAGCAATTCGATTTTGATGGCTGTATCAGGTCTTGTTGTCAGCATTCGAAAATACGGACCACGACGCTTCGCTTCTCGTAAGGATCCGGAGTTTCTGATTCTGACAACTCGGCGTGATCTGGGAATCAAGATCGGACTACTGTTATAACAGTATGCATGTATACCTGACTCTCACACTCTAAATCATATTTCTGTCTAGCAATCATTGCTAGGATATAATTTGTAGTAGGGCTTAGTCTAGATGTTAGGGAATATGCTAATACCAAAAGGTATGCCTGATTCAATCATCAGTCTTTTAATGAATCAGATTAAACACTCAACATCGTTAACGACTCAAAGCTGAGGCATTTGCAAGTTCTGTGCTCTATAGTTGTGGTCTGATCTAGCCTGTAGTTTGACATGCATAGATCCTAAAATTGTTTGGCAATGTTACACAACGTTATGGTATCGTTCATGACTTAATAATCTTGATGTCATCTAATATTATTAGGTAAACTAATTGGTTTCCAACTGCTTTGGTGAAAGCTTAACTGTATAATAATATTATTCATATTTGACTATGAAATGGTGAGAGATCTTAACAGACTATCCTGACACCATTCCGACCAGTCCTAACACTAACTCTTAACGCTGAGCGCCAAGCGAGGCAGCTGCTAGTGCCATTTTTATAAGTCCTTGGTATAATTTGGCCGGGGTTCGAACACCCTACCTACCGCATCCAAGGCGGACGCTCTAACCAAGTAGGCCACAGGAGCGGTCTAGAATTGAACAGGGGAATGATAGTATAGGCCAAAACTAGAATTTAACAAGGGAATAGCACTATCGGGACAAATGGGAATTTAGAATGGGAATGGCACAATAGCCTCAAATGGGAATTTAACTTGGGTGACGTCATGGGGTTTATATGGACAAAATGGTTTATAGGAAAAAAGGGGTTGATAGGGACAAATAAAACATACACATACACAAACAAACAAACAAACATATACTTAATACAACACAAAGCAAATAATATTTTGGGCAATAGTTATAGAATATATCTTTTCTAGGCAAATGAGTGGCCCTGAAAAGGGCCTTTTGATGTTGTTCTCTTGTTGGAAAATCCTACGGGAAAAACCCTAATATGTGTTTATAGCCTCAACTTGTAGGAAAGTCCTATGGGAAAGAAAAACGCTAGTATCTATTTATAGCCTCAGCTTGTTGGAGAGTCCTATGTAAAAACCCTAGTATCTATTTATAGCCACAACCTATTGGAAAGTCCTATGAAAGACCCTATTATCTACTTACAGCCACAATGTATAGGAAAATCCTATGGAAAAAACTCATGTATATATTTATAGCCTCAAAACGTAGCAGTGCTACAAACGGCTGACCTCATTCGGGCGGTAACTTAGTAACAGCGTTCGAGTTGACCTCAATACGTGCTAGTCTAGGTAAGTATGGGGAATTCTATGCAGTGGACCTCAAAAAGGGTTTATAGAATCATAAATGTTTATAGAGTAAAAGGGTAGGGTAATGGTACTGAATTTTAAGTTTGAATTGTCAAATTAGGCACACACACACGCAATCAGACATAACGGGGAAGGGTTAAAAGCAAACTACATCTAATCTCACAAACCTACTATCCATCACAACACAAAAAATAATATCCATTACACCATCTATACCATCCAGCATCATATACACGCACAAACACGAACTATCCAATGCAATTTGTGTTAGCTTAGAATGTAAGAGAATGAGATGAAATCTCACAAAAATACAATCACATCACCTACATCATCCATCACCTAATACACACGCATTAGCCATAAGGCCCTCGGTTAGCTTACATGTAAGAAAAGAAGATGAAATCTCACAAACATAACTCACCCACCCACCCACCCTCTCTTTCTCTATCTCTCTCTCTCTCTCTCTCTCTCTCTCTCTCTCACACACACACACAGACACTATCACACCAAAGGAGGAAGAGTTAATAAACAAACTACATCTGATCTCACAAACTTCCTATCCAACACACCAAAAATATATACTATCCGTTACAACATCTATACCATCTTACACCCCATATACACACTAGTCTATGTGATTTGTGTTACCTTAGAATGTAAGAGAAAGATATGAAATCTCACAAAATACACTATCCCTTACACCGCACAAATACTATCCATTACACCACCTATTCTATCCAACATCACATACACACAATCCAAAACACCTTTGTATTAGCTTAGAGTGTAAGAGCAGAAGATGAAATCTCACAAACATACAATCAGACACCTTATATACCATTCAACACCTCATACACACACTATCAATATAAAAAAATTCATCTTGTCGGGTAGGTTACCCACTACCCTCCCTGCTTCCTTTTGGGTGTTGGTAAAAAGCCGTTTTTAAAACAAATACCCAAAACATTTGGTTTCTAGGTTGACAAAAATCGGGGGTGAGATAGGACGTGAGGTAACCTAACAAAATTGGATTAGAAGAACCAGATTCTGTTAAACCCGAGAAGGTCGGGTAGTTCCCTGCTGATCTGCCTATGGTCTCGAATATGCTAATGTACCAATGGCCTGGAATGTGGTGATGTGTTACAATCTCTTGATGTATTGCAATAATCTAATCCAAAATATACTTGTCTGAATTCACAATAATTCCAAATTAATGTTTTAGTCCAAGAATAGTACTGAGGGCTTTGTAATTCCAGTGAATAATAATTTGAATAAATAGATCCACCCAAATTAAAATATGAGCAAATCAGTAAGGCTGATTCCGTTTCGCATGTTAAGTCAATAATGAATAATCCCAATATAAAAAATATCATATATCCCTCTACTTGACCTAGGTCGCAATTACCATTTTCTGGAAATTCTCCGTAAACTAAATGGAGAATTTCCTTTCTGGAAGTCACTAAGATCAGAATCAAGACTGTATGTTTAACTCAAACTGAAGTAAACATGTATACAGTTAATACTGATCTGAATATTTAAGCTACAATCATAGATAACTATTAGCTTTATGTATTATATTATTTAAAAAATAAATGCCACTGTTCAGGTACACCATTAACTTGATTTTAGACAAAGGTCAAGTATAACATGCAAATATACATAACATATAATCATGGAGAAAAGTCAACAAACAATATAACATTAAATATACATATCAACATGTAAAAAATAAAGCAATATGGGAATACAAAATGTGTATCATAACAGAAATTATTACGTTGTATCTAGTATCGTTATATTTAAAGTAAGAATTAAAGCAACCATATCTATATTAATACAATAGTAAATATTACTAGATAGCTGAAGGGATGATGGCAGAGTTAATGCCGTAAGTGGCTTAATTCCCATCAGTAGTACTTACACAGGACGAAGAAACATTTTAGTTTTAATTATGGAAATGTTAAATTGCTTCATCACGTGTAAATATATATTTATCTGCTTCACAGTCTCCCTACAGTTGTGTAATATACATTTTCTGCACAGAACTATTGAATGAATATGCACAGTATATATTCCAAATATATTGATAATTAGTACATAGTTGCAGCATGCCATCTGAAGGCAAATAGGTCAAAGGCTATATATTCTGTTACGTCTAGTGGTTAAAAAGTAAATAAATGTATGTAAAAGCCAAACAAACATTCAATTTTCCCAAAATATAAATATATTTAAATAAAATATAAAATCGAACAAAGGAAAAGATTTAAAAATAAATTACAGTATATGATTTCTTTGTATGTAATCCTAATGATCCTAATTGTACTCTGTTTCTCACTAATCCGGAAACTGTTCTAAAGTATTCTGCGCGAAGCTTGTATAGTGCTTATGCGTTACTCTGAATTCATAAGAATTATTAATCCAAAATGTTCATCATGATCATAATGATGATGATGATGATGATCATCATCATCATCATCAAACAGTTAACCCAAGAGGTCGTTGGGGCACCACTGTTGCCTTTACAACCAATTCTCTCCATGTTTCTCGGTTCTCTACTGCCCTTTGGGAATCTCCAAATCCCATGCCTGTCCACTCCTTTATGTTGTCTTCCCATCTCTTTTTCTGTCTGCCTCTTCTTCTGCACCCTCGCACTGTGTCTTGCAAGATTGTTTTTGCCAGTCCAGATGATCTTGATACATGACCGTACCACTTCAGTTTACGCTTTTTTACAGTGGTCAAGAGGTCTTTATAGGATCCGATGGCTCGTTGGATCCTGTTGTGGACTTCTTCGTTGGTTACGTGGTCAAAGTCTGAGATGCCCAAGATCTTGCGGTAGCATCTCATTTCGAAGGTTTGAATCTTTCTTTGTAGATCTGATGTAAACGTCCATGTTTCACAAGCATACAAAAAGATGGATATGACAATCGAGCGTATCAGCTTGATTTTGGAACCAAAAGCAATATTGGTATCTTTCCATATTGGCCTCAACCTTGTTACTGCTGCTGTTGTCTGAGCAATCCTGCAAAGTAGTTCTGGTTTGGAGCCATCATCTGTGATAACTGATCCCAAGTACTTGAAGCTTGTGACTCTTTCCAGCTTCGGTCCACAGACCTTTATTTCTGCACTGATGCCGTTGGTGTTGTTTGTCATCAGTTTATTTTAAGGCGCTAATATCCATACCGTATGCTGTGAAGGTTGTGTCGACGCGTTCAACCAAGTCAGCCAGTTCTTTTTCCTCTCCTGCTAAACCATCAATATTATATGCGAAGAGAAGGTTGGTGATTGTTCTTCCTCCGATGCTGACAGTGCCCTTGTGGTCATGCAAGGCATCCTCCATGATCCTTTCCAGGAAAATGTTGAAGAGTGTAGGTGACAGTCTACATCCTTGTCTGACTCCAACTGTTGTTCGAAACCAATCTCCGCTGCTGCCATTGATGAGGACAGCACTTGCGGCTTTGTCATAGAGGTGCTCAACAACCTGCACCAGGTTTGAGCTGATGTTGTACTTCCTCATAGTTGCCGATAAGGCCGCATGCCATACCCTATCAAAAGCCTTTTTGACATCTATAAAGACTTGGTATAGATTCTGCTGATTTTGAAGGTATTTCTCGCAAAAGAGTCTGAGATTGAAGATTTGTTCTGTGGTGCAGCCTACCTGCTCCTCAGCAATAATTTTCTCTGCTTGAGGCTTTAGTCTGTTGACAATTATCTTCAGCATGACTTTGCTAGGTGGACTGATGAGACTAAATAGTTTAGTCCTTGAATATAATCCCATAGTACTAACTGTTTAAATAAATTATTATTTACTGTGCTATCCCCAATAACACTTAAATCACAAATTCCTCTCTGACTCTTACTAACGCTCAGAATAACTGATAAAATAACCAGGTGCTTACATCTTCATTAGATAGTGTCATTTTAAGTTACAAATGAACAAATCTGATTCACTAGAATTTCTCGAACAATTAAATATTATCATTTCAACATAACTCAGACAGTCGTAAACAAACCAGTCCTGTTCTGACTTCTGACCTTCAAACCTAATTGAACCAATCAAATGCTATTTTGTGCCTGATAACCATGTACATGGCAAGTGTACTATGAATTCCTCTCTTGTTTACGTAACGCACATTTCACTGGCATGCCGTTCTTGACCTGCTTAGTTGTTGATTTCACATTTGATCGACCTTTTCATGAATGTAACTATTACTACGGAGTATACCCGTACTTTTACAAAATTATTA
The DNA here is from genome assembly GCA_028554795.2 of Sinohyriopsis cumingii. NCBI lineage: Eukaryota > Metazoa > Mollusca > Bivalvia > Unionida > Unionidae > Sinohyriopsis > Sinohyriopsis cumingii. Next base: position 40,698,122 of record CM068828.1, on the reverse strand, counting down.
ACCATTGAATTAAAGGATATAATATAAAACGTCATAATCTCAAATCACTTAAAAAAAAGTTATATTACTAATTCAAAATATGATACATGATTCCGTAACAATATTTAGCAGAATTTGTGGCCTTTCCAGCTTGATCAGTTGTTAGAACGTTCGTTTAATTTGTTTATGCTGCTTGTATTCTTGGGACTTTGATATTGTTATTCTTCTTCTTATTCTTATTATTATTATTATTATTATTATTATTATTATTATTATTATTATCATCATCATTATTATTATTCCAGATGTCGTTCCTCAAGAAATTGCGAGACACGTTCTATATCACGGGTCGGGTAAGTCAAAGTGTTTCATATATGAATAAAAAATGTCGTAAAGGTATATAGTCATACAAGAACCTTCTTTAAGAAAAATACGTGCTATGAGAAAACATTGGCCGCGTACTTTCTGTCGTCCTAAATGGAATGTATTTATAAATGTAACATGCTCTGCAGACACGGACTCTCATGCTACGTGTTTAGGCTCTAATAAACAGTAACAAATGAAAGAGTTAAAACAACAAGCTTTGAAAAATCTAACAAATAATTTATTTTGCTGGTAAAACATCAATTGAAAAAATAAGAACTTACGGTTTTAAGAAATCAAATCCAGAAATAATCCAAGAATAATCCACGAATTAAATTTGAGAAGTCCTAGTAATGAAATGTTCTAATGAATTCAAGTTCGAGTCCCGACGAAAAATCCAAGATGGAAGGCGATGACATATACTGCAGCCTTTATATTACGGATGTGTTTACAGTTCTTTGTTGATTCACAAACAAAATTCCGGTGTCTGAATTTTCCGAATAAAATTTAAAGAAAGGTCTTTGTCCAAGAATTATGTATGAGCATTTAAATATTCCCAGGAAAAAGAATTAATCTTTTAGAATCCAAATAATTTAAATAAATATTAAAATATAACTCAAACATGGTCACAAACAAACGCTTTTCCAGTGTCCAAGGTAAAAGCCCAAACTGAGAAATATCTCTCTAAACATCACTATTAAATCTAAATACTGCGCAATTTCGGAAAACCCAGAATTGCGAAACAGAGGCTGTTTACGTCTAAAATCACGTATGACCTTGATAAAAACCAATCATTTTACTCCGAGAATAAAATAAAAATAGAAAGTTGTTTACTTGTCTCAGTGATTTCTGAATCAAGGTCGGAAACTAAGTAAAAAATAGAAACAGTGTTTCTATTATTAGGTGTTTATGAAAAGAGTCAGGTCAAACTGAATTTTCTGGAAAATATCAAATTCCTAGTAAACAAAATTACATTACTTTGACATGTAATGAAATTTTAAAAATAAAATTTTAAAACTTACAAACAATTAAATTAAATCAAATATAAATTAATTCAAATATACGTAACACACACACACACACACACACACACGCACGCACGCACACACACAAACACACATACATGCACAAAACATCCATTCCATTACCTCCACCTGCCACCACTCTACCACACACCACACTCACACACACAAGTACTATTGAGCTACTGGATAATATTTTGGACATGTTTGGGATAGAAATATGCAAACAGTAATCCCAGAATGTTATCCGACCTTGAACACCATTCAATATTTTGAGTTCATGTATGTTTTCATTTACGTCTAATTGTAAATGACCATAATGTTTCATGGTCTTTACTATCCGTGGACATCAAGGAACAATCTAAAATGGGAATAAATTCAGCAAATTACTAAATGTCCGCATACCGAGAATGGGTTGTCTCAAAGTATTAGAGACATTAAGAGAATTACAGATTAATAATTTGGAATGTATTCTTCTTCAAATTGCAGCATACTGGTGATTTTGATTTGATAATTATATAAATAGTCAAACAAAATACGTCTTCAGAAAGAAACGGTATGACGACAATAAAAAATTTTAGATTTTTTTCGACATTTTTGTATGTACGAGGGGAATAACAGCGATGTGGATGGTTAGAAAAAAGACCCATACGAGACATCTGTGATTAGTGAAACTTGCATTTTCTGTAATAGTTTTACTGATGACATGAAAAATAATTACATAAAAATGATTGTACAGTTAACCAAGTTTTACAAATCTTTTTAGTCATGTATGCATTCATTCATTCATCCGTCAAATGTTTCATTCCGGATTTTGTCTTGAAATAGTTATTTCCCTGAAATTATATCCTACGTGTCCTGCGTGAAACATCAATTGTGGTATCATGGATTTCATAAGAAAGAAACAAAAATAAAGAAAAGGCATAACATTAAAGGTCATAATATCACTAGGTGCATTTATTGCTTTGTTCATTTACGGGTATCTGGGACATTAAGGAACGTGCGAATGAAACCTTTCCATGACATTAATTAACGGGTAACAGTGATTTTACAACGTCCTCAAATTGCACAATATCCGTTGGCCTATTTATTTATTTATTCAAAGATATTTGATTGCATCTGTGAATTCATTTTACGAAACAGTCGAATTAGTCAAAACATTAGATGCGGGGGCTATTCGAGGAAATGATTGGATTGTAATTTTTAAATCATCGAAAGGATATTTTATTTATACTTTAAGAAACTTGAAACTGGTTCTGTTCTGTCTACCTGAATGCATCAAGTTAAAGGTAGCAAGGGTTCCTTCCATTAAAGTCTGCGGACATTAAGACATGAAGGCTATATATGAACACCATGGATATCATCATCATCAGCAGCAGCAGCAGCAGCAGCGCAGAATATATTATTATTATTATTATTATTATTATTATTATTATTATTATTAATGGTAGTAGTATTATTATTTCCTTCTTTGTAGTCATCGTCTATGAGGACTACTACTTCTGAAGCACCATATGTGGTGAGTGACAAGATTGCCAAAATGACAACATCTATTTCCATATAAATAGCCTTCATTTATTACATTATAACCCTACTTATATAAGTTGTTTATTATCAAATATTAAGTTATAGAACCTACAAGTTTGTAAGAAAAAATTATCAAATTATTTTATATTAGATAAAACACCATTAATTGTTTTGTATATTCATAAGTATTTAAAGCCATTGATGTTTACTGTAACCTCTTTTTTATCCTTCATCGTCATTACATACCATATGTTTGCACCAACATGATAGACAATATCAACAAAAAGAACCCCAATATTTTGCCTTACAGATTACACATCATCTGTGAAAAAAAATTCCTGCTTTAAAGAATAATATCGAATATCAGATGAACATAAATCACAACTAATAAATTAGTTTTCGTGAAATTATTCTAATTGCATTTTGTTTATATAACCATTCAGATTTAAAACTTGCATCCAGCGTCAGTACGTTTTGTTTGCTTGCTAGCTTACGTTGTGGTGTTGTCTTAGTAGGAAGTGGTAAGCAACAGAAATAGGAGAGTAACAGTAATGGACAATAAAAAAGTTGCTTTTCTAAGCAGTGAATTATTTAATGTTGTTGTTTAACAATTATCATACATTTTGTGTCTGCTACTAACCACGAATTTAAGTCCCAGTGAACAAGATTCATCCGTGAAGACAATAGGTTCCAATTTTCATTTAGAGTTATATTTACAATTTAAGTGCCAACACACATGTAAAATTTGTACGACTAGGAAGAATATGCACTCGGATATGTTAATACTTTGTTAAGTTATTGCTGAAACAGACCTCACATTTTACCATCACTACAATAGTGTTTATTCTTTCCTCATAAATGTATGTACGATGATTGGGATTTGGCAGTTGTATGTATTAATGTATTTACAACAAATGCAGCTTTTAAAAGAAAACAACTTAAACATGTAGCCTACATTCTAATTTCTTCGCATAGATCTCATCTACGTTTCAAAATCCATCGTTCAGACCTGGCGATGACTTTGTAAGTAATTTTTCTTGTTCAAAATCTTTCAGATGCTGGTTTTAACAGATTTTCATCAATATTACTTTAAGACTCTTAATCTTTATTTGTGATATGGTAATATACTAAAATGTAAAAGGTTCAACATCTTTATATACATAGATCCAAACAACAACAGATGATTTAATATTAGGAATATCGAAATGTCATTGTACGTAGATTCATTAGCAACCCTTATATAATCGCTATGTCCCTGAAATATCTACAGCAGGACTTATACAATTGATTCATTTTTCAGCTATAACAGTATTGCTGCTGCTAATAGTAAACAATAACAAAGTTTTAATTTATTAATGCTATCATTATTAATAAAAATATCATTGTTATTACTACTATTCTTACTACACTTACTGCTATTAATAATACTTATACTACACTTACTGCTATTGATAATACTTATACTACACTTACTGCTATTGATAATTCTTATACTACACTTACTGCTATTGATAATACTTATACTACACTTACTGCTATTGATAATTCTTATACTACACTTACTGCTATTGATAATACTTTTGCTACACTTACTGCTATTGATAATACTTATACTACACTTGCTGCTATTGCTACTACTTGTGCTACTGCTTCTGCTTTAACAGGTAAAAATACGTCCTCTACTACCAGTATTACTGTCTAGTGCGACTACTAATATCACTACTATTTCTATGGTTGTTATTGCTTTTGAACAGTATTAACAACTGCTACTTCTACAACCACCATCGCTACTACAACCGCTACTAGCACTGTTAATACTTCAATAACTTTCAACATTTCTACTACAAACATTATTGCCTCTGTTGCTGCTACTACTATTTCTACTAAAATTAAAACTACTGATACTACTGCAACTATTTGTAACCACTACAACAAAATAAAATAATATGACTACTACAACAACATAAACTACTATGACTATAACAACATAAAATACTACTATGACTACTGCTACAACATAAACTAATATAACTACTAAATCAAAAACTACTACAACATTAACTACTATTACTACTACAACATAAACTACTATAACTACTATAACATAAACTACTATGACTACTAAAACATACACTACTATGACTACTACAAGATAAACTACTATGACTACTAAAGCATAAACTGCTATGACTACTAAAACAAAACTACTATAACTACTATAACATAAACTACTATGACTACTAAAACATACACTAATATGACTACTACACCATAAACTACTATGACTACTACAACATACTATTACAACTATTAGAAGATAAACTACTAAGGCTACTACAACATAAATTACAGTGACTAATACAAGATAAACTACTAAGACTACTAAAACATAAATGATATGACTACTAAAACATAAACTACTATAACTACTAAAACAAACTACTATGACAGCTACAAGATAAACTTATATGACTACTGAAACAAAAACTACTATAATTACTAAAACATAAACTACTATGACTAATAAAAGATAAACTACTATGACTACTAAAACATAAACTACTATGACTAATGCAACATAAACTACTATGACTACTAAAACATAAACTACTGTGACAAATAATATAAACTACTATGACCACTACAACATTAACTACTATTACTACTACAACATAAACTACTATGACTACTAAAACATAAACTACTATGACTACTACAACAACATAAACTAGTATGACTACTACAATATAAACTACTATGACTACTACAACATAAACTACTATGACTAACACAAGATAAACTACTATGATTACTACAATATTAACTACTATGACTACTACAAGATAAACTACTATGACTACTACAAGAACATAAACTACTATGACTACTACAAGAACATAAACTACTATGACTAACACAAGATAAACTACTATGATTACTACAACATAAACTACTATGAGTACTACAACAACATAAACTAGTATGACTACTACAATATAAACTACTATGACTACTACAACATAAACTACTATGACTACTACAACAATATAAACTACTATGACTACTACAAGATAAACTACTATGACTACTACAAGAACATAAACTACTATGACTACTACAACAACATAAACTACTATGACTAACACAAGATAAACTACTATGATTACCACAACATAAACTACTATGACTAACACAAGATAAACTACTATGGTTACTACAACATAAACTACTATGACTACTACAACAACATAAACTAGTATGACTACTACAACATAAACTACTATGACTACTACAACAACATAAACTAGTATGACTACTACAATATAAACTACTATGACTACTGCAACATAAACTACTATGACTACCACAAGATAAACTACTATGATTACTACAATATAAACTACTATGACTACTACAAGATAAACTACTATGACTACTACAACAACATAAACTACTATGACTACTACAACAATATAAACTATTATGATTATTGCTACAACATAAACTACTATGGCTAGTGCTACAACATAAACTACTATGACTACTGCTACAAATGCTAATAACACTATTACTATTGTTGCGACTTCATCACAGACATTGCTTCTGTTGAGACCGTTACTTCTTCAAAGGCTACAGCTCAGCAGCTCAATTAACTCTAGCATGGATCTTGATTTTATTGCTCCTCTTTGACTTATACAGCTTAGGATATAAGTGAAAATTACTAAAGATATTATAAATCGTGTTTACTACTTTTTTCTGACATACATACTTAATACACTAGTCTTGAAAGTTTTTCGACATTTAATTTATTATCTTAATATAATTTCCTCCAATCAAAGATGTTATGTACTATAATGACATGGTAAATATGTAAAGGAGAGTAATTTTTGGCTTTCAAAATAGGATATTTAATATGTGTTAACAACGTTTCAAGAAAGATCTATTTTTCTGAGACACTCAACGACGTATATGTGTATAAGCTCTAAATGTAAATAGCAATTTCAGCTGCACTCCATATCGTACATATCTGAAGCATACTGACAATACTGAAATTTTATAAGAAAAGAAATATATGGTTGTCTTGCCTCCTTTATTTGCTTTGTACTCTGAGCTTTGTTTCTGTAATTCTGGCTCAGGTGCGTATTTAATCCCTTATAATACGTGACTGCTTTTGAATCGATTATATCATATTCCTTGGGTGAAACATATTTGTCTCAAATACATGATTAACACATAACATATCACTTTAAAACTCTCTTGTTGATGTCATTGTTAGTAGGACTGGTATCTTCTCGCTTTCGAAGCAATCTTTATTGATTTTAAAGCTGTATTAGTCAAGTTATACCAATAATAATGCTAATACAAATACACAAAATCGCTTGAAGAAAATGATACCATTATGATGGCATTCTATAGAGACAGTCGCCTGGCTATTCTCATAACGAAAATAGCATTTAAATATCTAGCCAAAACAAACTGATGATTTGTTTCTTCAGGAACTTTCTTTTGTTTTGTGTAGTGCTTTTTTATCAGTGATGTATTTCTTTAACTTGCACAGTTATTTTTCAAACATTTGTTCAGTTTAAACTAAATTAATGGTATTTTCTTTAATATATCTATAAATATGTATATCTATCACTTCTGTCATAAATTTAAATGTAAATTACGTTGCGTTTATCTACTTTATTTTATAGAGTGAGCAAATTATTGGACAAGATAAAAGTCATGGGAGTTCATGGGTGAGTATATTTCTTATGTAGTCTTTATGCAGACTTGCTCGATGAAGGCAATGGCGACGATAAAGAGAGTTATGTCCACAAAATCTTCCAAGTTTTCATATTGGTGACTGTGGTTACTTTGATATTTATGGTATTATACAAATTAGAAACAAAATCACAACAAGACATTGGTGATCAGTAACGAGTGAAATTTTCAATCAGAATTTCTGCAGGATTTTAGTAAACTGTCTTTGTATACTGCAGGACTTTTTGTAAAGTGATTTCGCATATAGCAGAACTCTTTGTAAACTGTTTCTGTACATTGCAGGACTCTTTGCAAGGTGGCTTCGCATATTGCAGGACTCTTTGTAAAGTGTTTCTGTACATTGCAGGACTCTTTGTAAAGTGTGTCTGTTTATTGCAGGACTATCTGTACGTAAACTGTTTCTATACATTGCAGGACTCGTTGTAAACTGTTTCTGTATAGTACAAGACTCTTATGAAGACAGTGTTTGCATTTTACAGAGCTCTTTGTAAACTTGCCAACTTCACAAAACTAGTATGAATAGTAAAATCATTTCTTTGCAAGTAGTTCTATGAAAATCAGTTGAAAACTGCAAAAAGGGTGTTATTCTGTATTACCTCAAGTTGCGTACTGCAAAAGGAGGCAGTTCTTATTTACATACAGATTTCATCCAAATATTTCTCTGATCTTAGAAAAAACAACTTAAATATGCCCATGTTTCACAACCGTTTGTCATCAAATTTCCCTAAGCCAATATTAAAATTTGCTACATACACTCTGCAGACTGATAACACACCAAGACTTTGATTTCAGAGTGAGTAACTAACTGGTATAAGAAATTACACAGAGCTGAAAATAAACTCAGTTGAAATTCCTCAACACTCGTGATTATCGTTAGAAGTAACAAACAAATTCTTTCTCATATGTGGTATCACATAGTTTAACTAACTTTTATATTTATACAGATAAGATTCCCTGTTTAAACTATTGTCCAGATGAAAGTTTGATCCTTCATTTAAAAAATGAAAATTGAAAATTCTAACATTATGTTAAAATCAGCTGACAGATTGCATCAAGTTTCACTCCCAAAAATAAAATACAACAAATTTATTAAAACAAGCTTCCCATTTATATTTTTATTTAATAGGTTGTAATGTTCTCTGCCAACGTTTATAATCCATTGGAGAGGAAAATTTATTTTTCAAATGAATAAAAACTAGAACTTCTATTAATATTTGTTAACCTGTCAAGTCGTAGCGTACACGCACATCCTTAAAAAATTTAACTGTTGTTTGCAGTTGTTGCATACCCATATATAAGGCTTATATTGCAAAGTATTTTCGTTGCTACTTTGGACATATTGGAGAAATGGTGTAAAGTATTTCAAACCTGTGAAGTGACTGCAATTTTGAGATTCAAAGTAAAGCAGACAAAATCAATTGTTTCATCAACACTTGAGTTGCTACTTCAGAAAGAATATTCATCTACATGCAGGAACGGCGTTTGGGGGTGGCAAGTGGGGCGACCGCCCCAGGCCCCGCTCTTGAGGGGTCCCCGCGCTTCAGACCTAAGGTCGTCCTTATGAGTTTGTCAAGCTATATTCTCCGGTAAATTGAAAACGCTGATACAGGCCGCACGTAATGCACGCAAAGTTGCGAAGTCAACTTAGTCAACTTCGTAACGCAATTAACAGGTGGCAGCACAGATGCAGACAGATGCAGCCATGTTCTCAAATCCATATGTGGGCAACGGCTGTCCGATAACTTGGATCTCAGTTTTTCACTCTGGCTCGCGCGGTCATGGTCGGCCCTAGAGGCCCCGCGTACTCCTAACGCCGCCTCTGTCTACATGGTTTAACAAATCATGCACATTTTGTACACATTATTTGAACATAATGCTTTCCTAGCAGCCTATAACAATTTCAGGCAAGTTGTCATTGAAATCTGATTTGCAGGCGATTTTATATAATCGTTTAATTATAACTTATATAGAATAGTCCGATATCTAGGAAATATCTTACATTCCTGTGTTAGGGGTCCCGAGTGGCCGAGTGGTCTAAAGCGCTGACCGTTACGAATCACTGCCATTTCACCTCTGTCTGATTGGGTTCGAGTCTCGGATTCGGCCAATGTGGGTATGTGAGAAAGCTTGCCAGTAGCTTCTCGTGGGTCGGTGGTTCTTTCCGGGGTTTAACCGGGTTTTTCCTCCACCATTTACATTGGCCGCCATGTATAGCCTATCTTGTGCTGAAAACTGGCGTTAAACCCTACAACAACAACGACAACATTCCTGTTTTACTTCAAGTATCTGATGATAAATGATAAAATGAAGTATTCTGTACCAAAAGTACTGGAATCATAATTTATATATCTGACGACAAAGTAAGAAATATCCCCACCCAGTGTATGGGCACATTAGTTGATACCGTCAAAGATTAAACACTATCATCATAGCACGATTCATCCTGTCAATGAATTTAACTGTTTGAAAACAATTGCATCCGGATGGAACTCGCAAGGAAACACGATGTCTCAAAATGTCGTAAATTGTTCTCTATCAACTGAAGTAAGACCTCAGAAGATATACAAGCTTAATTCATTATGCGCCTTTAGGTAGCTAATCGTGATGATGTGAATAGAGAATAGTCAACCCATTGATTACTCGTTGTCATCAATTCATGTGGAGTGAATCAAAGATCGATAATAAAAGAGGTAGTCCGACAGTCCATTCAACAGAACCACACAATACAGTTTTTTCATTAACCTAAGTATGATCTACCAAAGTAGTGAATGGGGTCACCCTAACCTCAATGGGAATTAGCATTACAGGACCCCCCTGAGTCACTCTAGCCTCAATGGAAATTTAACATGGGAAAAAATCATGGGTCACTCTAGCCTCAAGGGGAATTGAACATGGGAAAAGGGCCTTTGGGTTTATGTTAATGTATCCATTAACATAAAGTGCACCGCATTGGTCTTCTTCTTGTCCTTAGGCTGCGTCTCACTGTAGGACCGTAAATCAGGACTCTTTTGAGGCATCCTTGTCTTTCTACGTAGATCCTACGTATCCACAGAGTGGTGTCTGTCCTGTGGACAACTGTCCACTTGGATCGGACATACATGGGTATGTCCGTCCGGAACATCATTGAAGACACAAGCGTAGAAGATTGCACATCGGTCCACATCTTGAGGCGCCGAGAACAGGTGAATCAATTCAGTGAACTGCGCTTATTTATAGGTAGAGGTAGGATTGAAACGGATTGAGTTTGTTGACCAATCCAAACACGCGTTACAAAATTCAGTCAGCCCGCATCCAATCCGAAGACAGCAGTCTGTGACGTCACGTGGTCTATATAGATTTGCTAGCGCCTGTGTGCAGTCAGTCTATGTGACAGTGATTCAACATGACGGAAACTCAGAAAACGATCCATTGGGGTGCACCAGCAGTGGAGACCGCCCAAGGGAACCCGGACTTACTTTCAGAAGAGGTAAATTGGGATTTTGTGGATTTTCTTACCTCGCAAGAATTTGTTCTGGAACCTTCGTCTCCTTCTTCATTACCGCAAGTGGAGAATTTTAGACAGAGACAGTAAGAAGTTTTCTCCTACAGCAACAGCAGCAAGAAGAAGAGGTAAGAAAAAAACAACAACAAGAAGTAGCAGCAAAGAAACAAGAGGGTGAAAATCAAACGGTCACGGTACTGTTGGACATTTTAGCGGAGTTAAGAAGTCTGAAACAAATGTATCAGACTTCTTTATTACGACCGAAGAGAATACGATCTTCCCGAGCTACGTCAACCCTGTGACTAAGCCTACCGTACCACCCTTAGTGATTTCAACCCAATCATCATCATCAACAGTACGCAGTCCAGAAGTAGGCCTTGGCCGTGGCAAAGGCTTAAGGCAGTTAAAGTTGATTGCTTAAACTCACCCCTACACCAATAACCAAAGGCCCTTTTCAGTGCCACCCACATTCTCGAAAAGAGATAAACTTTCAATTGCCAATAATTCAAAAAAAACAACAAAAAAAAACAATTTTACCCTATAGTACGTGTATATGAAGTGCGTGAGTCTAGCTTCTTATTTAAAATCAAAACTCAAAGACACTTACCTTATATAATTAATGTATTCTTTTATCAATAGTTACAATCCAATTCACAATTCACAACAAAGCACTTTAAAAAGTACATTCACTTCTTCTGTTTTCTTTGTTTACTCTGTTTTTTGAATTTCTTCACCGTCACAGTCTTTCCCTCCCTCTCTCCTCCTCACTTTCTTCCCTCTTCTTTTCTTCTCCTGTTTCTTTTTCTTCACCTGTCTGCTATCTTCCTCCTCTTCTTCCTCTGAAGAATCCCTCTCTTCTTCTGACTCCTCTTGTTTCTTTTTTGGGCAATCTGGAGACCAATGTCCTTTTTCTTTACAATAATAACAGGTATCTTGACCTTTGTCTCTTTTAACCCCTGTTTTTCTTTTTTGCCGGTCTGGACACTCTGAAGACCAATGCCCTTTCTTCTGACAGATATAGCAAGTATCTTCACTTTTATCTCGAAAGGAAGGAGAGTAGTCCGTCGGCTGGTCTGAAGAGAATTTTCTAATGACCCCTCGCAAAGCTCTGATGAAACGTTCCATCTGGGTAGTCTCTTCCATCGTTGTGCTCGGTTTGAGAGTGAAATGAATAGTGAAAGAACAAGACACACACCCTTTTATATACGCTGGTCTGCCATGACTATAAATTAGTCTATGGTATTTAAACTTGAGTCATTTGACGTTTTGCACTCAAGATGAAACGATCCAATTCATTTGAGAAGAAAGAAGAAAGTAAGAGGCAGAAACGTGATATATTGCCTCGTACCAGGGCTGAAGTCTTGGCACAAATTCATGCCAGTGATTTTGAAGAGGACATGAGTGAACCAGAATCCAAACCCTCTAAACAAAGTTCACCACCCTTAGTCAACCCTGAAAAGTACTATTCCATTCGAGAGACGGAAAAGCGCTCCTCTAGAAAATTTAGAACCACGGCTTACAAATACACGGTGAAGTTAAAGATTTCAAGTCCGAAGTACCGTTAGAGAAAGCAGAAGGGTTCATCACCGGGGTGTGGGATTCTTTGCTCACCACACTCAAGCGACAATGTCAACCCAAAGAAGACGATCGCTTGAGACTTTCCATACAACACGATGGTTTGAAATCCCCTGTTTGGATCGAGTTTAGCACCCTTGCAGAATTGACTGCTTCCAAAGTCATGGACAAGATTCAACAAGTACAACAATCCAATGACCAGTTTGACATCACCGATGGAAAAGCCACACTGGACATGACCCACGTCTCTCCTCCTCAAGGGACTGGACGCAAAAAGATATTATTGGTGGACGAGCTTCGCAGCACCAAAACAAGTCTCGTCCGAATTCACAACCCTCAAGACCAGATGTATTTAGCCAGGGCCATCGTGGTGGGACGAACCTATGTCAACAAGAACGACACGGTAGAATGGAAAAGAGCCTGGAAAATTATTCGACAATCGGATCGAGCCAAACAACGAAAAGAAGCAGAACTCCTGTTACGACAAGCTGGCTTGCCCAAATACAAACCCTGTGGCATTCCTGAGATGCAAACATTGCAAGATGCCCTAGCTCCACGCTACAACTTGAAAGTGCATCCTCAAGAAATGCGTGGGCCTCTGTTGTTTCGAGGTCAAGACTTTAAGGACGGAAAATACATTCACCTTTATCATCACGATGACCATTTCGATACCATTACCACTATCACTGGATTCCTGGGATATGTTTATTACTGTGAGAAATGTGACTATGGCTATAATAATCGAGAACAACACAAGCATTGTGGATCGAAATGCTCAGGATGATTGGCCTCTCCACCCTGTCAGAAGAGCGAAGGACAAAAACCAGTGCATTGTTTCACTTTTGTCTGCGCACGTTTGTCAGCCATGCCTGTTACCAATAGCATTTGAAGACGCAAGGTTCACAGAAGAAATGCGCTTGTCAACTGCTGAGATTGTGCCCCACGTGTGGACAAGGCCTACGTACCAACAGTGCCAAGGGACACGAATGTTCAGGAAAGAAGAAATGTCACATTTGTCACCACATCGTGGACTTGGAACACGAATGCTACGTGCAAAAGTACCAGCCCCCACCAGAGAAAGAGGATGGACACAAGAAGAAAGGCAATTTCATCTTTTTCGATTTCGAATGCATGCAAGAGACCGGCATTCACATTCCTAATTTCTGCGTGGCTCATCGAGCGTGCGAGAAGTGCATTCAAGAACCTATCTTCAGTCATTGCCCTCACTGCAGCAAGATTCCTGGAGGGCATGAAAAAATCTTTCGAGGACCGAACACGCTAGCCGATTTCGCCCGATGGGTCTTAGACCCCATCGACAAGACGTGGAGCCAAGAGGACATCGAATGTTACGGAGATTGTCATCGTCATGTCACAGTGATGGCTCACAATTTCTCCGGATACGATGGACAGTTTCTTTTGAGGTACTATACGGAACAAGGCACCGAACGTCCTAAAGTCACTTTGAACGGAGCCAAAATCATTTTCATGCAAGTGGGACAAGTGCATTTTAAAGATTCGATGAGCTATTTGGCCATGCCTTTGAGTCGAATGCCTAAAATGTTTGGAATGACAGAAATAGCTAAAGGGTACTTTCCACACTTTTTCAATACGGAAGCCAATCAACACGTCGTTCTACCCCATTTGCCTGAGGCTCACTATTACGACCCCGACAACATGCGTACCGAACAACGAGAAGCTTTCTACGCTTGGTACCAGGCTCACGCCTCCGACCCTTTCGACTTTCAGGAAGAAATGCTAAAGTATTGTCGTTCCGACGTGGACATTTTACAGCGATGCTGTGGAAAATTTCGAGAACTGTTCATGGAACACGGAGGGGTCGATCCTTTGAAAGAAGCTTGCACCATTGCCAAAGCGTGTTCCTTAGTGTACCGGCAACGATTCATGGCCTGAAAACACCGTGGCTGTCATCAGTCTTCAAACGACCAACTTTGTCAAACGTCAATACTCGGTCAAAGCCCTACGTTGGTTACATTACTTGTGCGACAAGGAAGACAAGTGGATTCAGCATGCCCGCAACGGAGGGGGTGAAAAGACCATCGGAACGTATTCGGTAGATGGTTGGGACTTAGAAAACCCCAAGATCGTGTACGAGTTTAGCGGTTGCTTATTTCACGGATGTCCCGTCTGTTATCCTGACCGTGGCACTAAACATCAGTTTTTACAACGAACCATGGAAGACTTGTACCAGGACACTTGTCAGCGACGCCTAAAGTTAGAACAGCAAGGATACCAAGTGGTGGAAATGTGGGAACACGAATACGATCACCGTTTGAAAACCGATCCCGAGTTTAAACGCCTCGTGGAAAGTTACCAGTTCATGGACCCCCTGAACCCGAGGGATAGTTTGTACGGAGGAAGGACCAATGCCACCTGTTTGCTGTACCAAGCCGACGAAGAGAAAGGAGAAGAAATCAAATACTTGGACGTGTGTTCGCTGTATCCCTACGTGTGCAAATTTTGTCGCTTTCCTGCAGGGCACCCGCAATTGTTGACGGAACACATCGACCTGGTCAACATTCGACAATACGAAGGCTTGATCAAGTGCAAAGTTTTGCCTCCCAAGGACTTGTACCATCCCGTGTTACCTCACCATTGCCAAGGCATACTGATGTTTCCTATGTGCCGTACTTGTGCCGAAACGTGCAACCAAGATCAGCCTTGTCAGCACACCCAGGAAGAACGGGCTTTGACGGGAACCTGGGTCAGCGTAGAATTGTTCAAAGCTTTGGACATGGGATACCAACTGTTAGAAGTGTACGAAATTTGTCACTTTCCCAAGACACAACATCACAAGGGTGACCCCACTCAGAAAGGCATTTTCGCCGACTACGTGGATGCCTTTCTGAAACTGAAACAAGAAGCCAGCGGCTATCCTTCCTGGTGTCACACTCCCGAAGACCAAATAAAATTCAAAGAGAAATACTATGAACAAGAAGGTATTCCTTTAGACCACATCGAGAAAAACGAAATCAGGCGATCGTTTGCCAAAGTGATGTTAAATTACTTGTGGGGTAAAATGGCACAACGACCGTGTTTACCCAAGACGGAATATTTGACAGAACCTTCCCGCTACTTCCAGATGATTCACGACAAAACCAAATACATGAAACACGTGGACGTCGTTCGCGAGGATTTGATCTTGGTCAATTACGAAGAGGATCTGGACTTTGTACAAGACGACCCTTTTGGAAATGTCATCATTGCGGCTTACGTGACAGCCCATGCTCGCTTAAAATTGTACGAAGAACTGTTAGGGGAACGCGTCCTGTACTTTGACACGGACAGTTGCATTTACATCCATCAACCGAGTCAACAGCACCCTGACATCGAAGGAGACCGTTTAGGAGCCTGGACAGACGAGCATCCCGACGACAAGATTCTAAGTTTCGTCAGTGGCGGTCCAAAAAATTACGGCTACGAATACCGGGACAAACAAGGAGAAGTGCACACGAAGTGTAAAGTGAAAGGATTGACTCTGAATTATCGTACCAGTCGAGTGGTGAACTTTGGCGTATTGAAAGAAGCCTTGCAATCTGGAGAGGATGCAAACTTTAAAGTGACCACCTACCAGCCGAACAAGATTGTACGTTTACCCACTCACCACATCGTCAGTCGACCATTGGAAAAAGTCTATCAAATCGTGTACCAGAAGCGAGTGCGACTTTCCCAATCATTTCACCTTACCGTATGGACACGTCGGTATTGGTCTGTATATAAAATGGAACCCTAGGCAAGATCGATAGTTCATTGTGACTTTCAAGACCAAGCGAACAAGAGAAACACAAAACAAGTTTAGAAAGGCACAATTCAAGTGTGGGGCTTCTGAAGTGGAATGCGATTGTGAGCCTTGCGATGGGAACAATGCTGTACGCTGTGACCTTAGCGATGCCGTAAAGCATCATGGGAACTTTGTTCTCACTACCCCTATCATGGAAAGTGATGCTGTGCGTGTCAAACCTGAGGGATGCGAAAGCGATGCCGCTCGTCCTCTTGGACATTTTACTGGGTTTCGTTTTAAAGGGTGATGTTCACCTTCACGTCTACCTCCCTACGGATGTCATCCAGCCCTGAGCAAACTCCTGTCCATGTCACCCAACCCTCATCGAAACGAACCTGTGAAACAATATTCGTTTCCTGTGCGTTTGTCGGAATACTGCGACTTTGAAAATCGTCTTCAATCGTTCAAAGGAAAATGGCCTAAGTATCTGGGAGGACCGACCCCCGAAGAATTAGCCAGAGCCGGATTGTTCTACTTGGGCGAAGGAGATAAAGTCAAGTGCTTCAGTTGCGGTGTGTCACTTCACCACTGGTCACCGAATTATCATTACTTACCCTTAGTGGGACCGAGACATTGAAGTAACTTACCATAATCTGTTTATGGATACTTTACAAGAGAACATTCGTGCTTTGCCTGTGGAGTTGAGAGAACGCATTTACCGAGACTGGTCAAAATACAAGTGAAACGTAAAGAACAATTGCATCCGTTACTTCACCAGATGTTTAATCACTGGTACCTGAATGCTATACAAGGGCTAATTGGATTGAAAGGGTTCCATTGGACAGACATTGATCAACGACCCCCTGGTTATAAAAAGAATTGGCTCGGTATGGTTGATTCTATCTACTACATTGTAAACTTACTGGATCCAATTCCAGAGGAATAGTTAACGAATTACCAACATCTTTTACGCAATGTCAACTTAGTGAAAGAGGAAACTTCTGAACGAATTTTAATGTGTAGATTAGTGATCAAACGATTTAGATTCGACAATGAATTAAAACCATGTATGTGCAAACGGTACTTTTCTTGCGTCAGACAAAAGAGGATTTAGTATGACCTATTCATGGATACTTTACAAAAGAACATTCGTGCTTTGCCTGTGGAGTTGAGAGAACGCATTTACCGAGAGCTGGTCAAAATACAAGTCAAACGTAAAGAACAGTTGCATCCGTTACGTCACCAGATCTTTAACCACTGGTACCTGAATGGTATAAAAGAACTGATTCGTCAGAAATTGTTTCAGTAATGCCAGTGTCGTTTACATCACCCAAAATTTGTTTCAACAAAGTAAAGCCCATCGCACCTTCAGTCTCAATGTACATTACGTGGTCTTGTTTAAAAGCCCTCGAGATAAATCGCAAGTGCAAGTCTTAGCCAAACAGTTAGGTACGCCTTGGCTAACTCAGGCGTACGACGATGCCACTCACACTCCACACGCCTATTTACTCGTCGATTTGAAACCTACGACCTCCGATGATTTGCGATTTCGTACCCACTTGTTTCACCACTGGTGCCAGGACGGAGGGCCTGTCCTGAAAACGTCTCCGTCCGCGACTTAACTTCACTCCACAAAAAAAATCTATAAAAACCTCAGACCCATTTCGTCTGTCTCACATACATTTTGAACATGACGTCCCTTCAGTCGCATCTTCCCGTCAAATTGATTCGTGCCTTGTATGGCATCAGTCGAGAAAAAAATCCACAAACACGAGCTCGTGTCTTAGAAGCTAGTCTCAAAGAAGTCTTACGATGGTTCACGGTGACAGCACGTCAATTACTACAAGGGATCATTCAGATTCCTCATCAAACCGAAAGCTTTTTTGATCGAAATAAAGTCGCTTTGACCCAACTGGCCGAAGCTCCAAGAAGAAAAAAAAGACCAGGTCCCCAAGGAGAACTTCTCCAATGGCGGGACCCTCCTCTTACCAGACACCACCCCGGAAAAAGAAAAGAAGCCCCCAGAAAAAAAAAACAGAAAAAGCCCCCAGAAAAAGAAAAGTCTACAGAAGAAAACTAGTCGCAAGAGAGGCACTTCGGCCAGGACGCAACGTTACACTCGCAAACCACGACCTGCCACGGCGGTGACTGCGTCTCCGGCAGCCTCACGTTCATCCACTTCTCCGTTGATGACACCAAGAACTGAAGAGTACTTGGAGACGTTGATCACACCAAGAACTTCTCCGTTGATAACCCCAAGAACTTCCCCAGTGGCAGGACCCTCCAATTTAGTGGCAGTGGCTGCTGCTCACAAAGTACCTTCTCCCAAAATCAAAGTCCAAGAAAGATCGGGCATGTTACAAAGTTTACTGGATTTGTCCAAGCAAGAACTGGCTCGATTTAGTCCGTTGCGTTCCCCTGCACGACGTGTCATGCCTGTCCTGAAGTTGATACGACCTAAAGACAATCAGTGGCGACGCGTTCCAGTATAAAAAAGGCCTGTGACCAAGTCGGGGTATCAGTGTTTTTGGTGCTGAAGACTCAAAGATGTCACCCTCCAGAAAACATCCCTCTTCTAAACAGCCCCAAGGAAAGAAAAGAAAAGGACTGCCTTCTCGTTTAGTCAAACATGGGGACATGTTATCTGTCCTGTCCAAAGCTTCTCCACCTCTACGAAAAAATCTCGTTCAATCAGCCCCCAAAGAGGTCATCGATACCGTGTGCGAATGCTGTTTGAACGTCTTGAAAGGCACGATCCCTTTGTCCAAACACCAGAAACAATGCTTAGGCAAACATCGTCACGTTCTTCGCCAAATGGTTCAAAAGAAAATTCCCATTCGTCAAAAGAAGAAGATGTTGGTCCAACGTGGAGGCATTTTACCCCTCTTGTTAGGCCCCTTACTGAAAGGAGTCTTGGGAACCATGTTGGGAGGACTGGTGGGAGCAAGATAAAAAGGCCCTCTGAAGTCCCAAGATCTCAGAATCGACCCCTGACAACCCCATGGAAGGACAAAAACTAGCTTTAGTGCCTTACAAACGATGGATGGAATACCATCGTTGGCAAGAACAACGTACCCCGCATTTACCTCCCAATCCCAATTTGAACGAGATGTCCCAGTTACAACACGAATTGCAGTCCTTGATGGATCGCCAAGATTTGTCCGAAACAGAAAAATCGCAAAAGTACGGTCAACTCTTGCAACGACTGCAACTCTTTCACCAGAAAGCTTTAGACGAAACAGCTCTACCTACTCTGAAAGATTTTAAGACCTTGATGAAAAGTCCAGCACCATCATCACTACCACCACCACCACTACTACCATCCCCAGGGGTCACCAGAGATGCTACCCCACGAAGACCTGAGGAAGAAGAGATGCGAGAAGTGTTTCAAACACCGTCAGCAGCTCCCATTTCGAGTAAGATTGCATCATCCTTGTTGACTCCGTCCCCCACACCCCAACGAGAAGAAATGAAAGCTTGGGTTAAAAAGATGATGTCCACTCCTCCTTCGACAGAAGTGAAAAAGAAAGAAGGGCAACCAGAAGTGAAAAAAGAAAAGAAGACCAAAGCCATTCCATTGCCACCTCCACCACCACTACCTTCGACTTCTACTCCCGTAGCCCATCGGACACGTAAATCCGTTTCTAAACCACCCTTTCGACCCACCCAAAGTAGCATCACCGAAGAGTGGGTGACTTATTAACACACAAACAAACACAAAAAATGGAAAAAGTCTTAGCCAGCATTTACTACGATCCCTCCCATCCTGCAGGTTACGCAGGAGTTCAAAAATTGTATCGTGCTGCCAAAACTCGACTGAAAAGTCTCCGTTTACCTCAAGTGCAACGATGGTTACAAGAACAAGCTACCTACACTTTACACAAACCCATTCGACGCAAGTTTGCCAGAAGTCGCACCCGAGTGGAAGGCATCGATCATCAATGGCAAGCCGATTTAGCCGATGTCTCTCATTTGGCCAGCTACAATCGTGGCTACAAATATTTGTTTTGTGTCATCGACGTCTTTTCCAAATTTGCCTGGGTCGTGCCCTTGACTTCCAAATCGAGCAGTGAGTTAGTGCGAGCCCTGCAACGAGTGTTGAAACAAAGTGGTCGTCACCCTCTTCGATGGCAAACGGACAAAGGCACAGAATTTCTGAACCAAGCTTTCCAAAAAGAATTAAAGAAACGTGACATTCATTTTTTAGCACCGAGAATCCCGAAACCAAAGCCAGCATCGTGGAACGTTTTCAACGCACTTTGAAAGAACGCATGTGGAAATATTTTACGCATCAACACCCTCTCAAGTACATCGACATCTTACCGCACCTGGTGCAAGCGTACAACCAATCTTACCATCGAAGCATTGGACGTGCCCCGCAAGAAGTGACTCCCGACAACGAAGTGCTTGTGTTTGAGCGTCTGTTTGGTACGTCCCCGACGAGGGCTGTCCCCAAGAAAAGTGGAGTGTTTGCCGTAGGAGACTGGGTGCGCATTGGCAAAACCAAACGCACTTTCGACAAAGGTTACTTACCTAACTGGACGATCGAATTGTTTCGTGTCACTGGAGGAGTGCATGGCCGTCATCCTGCCGTCTATAAATTGGAAGACATGAACGGAGAAGTGCTCAAAGGAACGTTTTACTTGCCCGAGTTACAACGTGTCACCAAAAAAGAAGACGACGTGTACGACATCGAAAGCATTCTCGAACGCAGAACCCGTAAAGTGGGCAAACGACGTGTCAAAGAAGTCAAAGTACGTTGGAAAGGATATCCACCCAGTTTTGATTCTTGGATCGAAGCTTCGCAAGTCATCGACTATAAAAAGAAGTGACCATCATGCCCTTTCACACAGACGCAGCTACGTCGACCACTCCTTCACCTAGTTCTTCTCTGCAAGATTTACAAAAACAACCCTTGTGGGTGTGGTGTGGAGAACGTGTGCCTAAAACGCAAATCGTCTTTTTCTGCCAAATCTTCGTGGTGTATTGTGTCATCGGGGCAGCCATTGCCAATTTGAGTTTGCAACAAGGAGACAAACAATTGTGGACCATTTTATTGAGTAGTTGCATCGGTTACCTGCTTCCCAATCCCTCCCTGAAATTCTCCTCGAACGGGAACCACGGGAACCTTGTGTCCAGTGCCAGTGCCAGTCACCACTCCAACCACAACCACAACCAGAACCCTATTTTGGGCGGAGACACGCTTCTGACGTCCAGTAACCCCTCGGACAGCCACAGAACTCTGGAATTATGAGTCACCAAAACCAATTTTACTTAACCTTACCCAGTGACAGTTCCATGGAGGTGTTTCCCAAGAACACGTGTTGTGCTGTTACACGGCCAAATTACCTCAGGCCATCCCATTAGATCACGAAGCCCATTGGGAAGTGGCTTTGGTGGAAATGATTTACCCAACATAAATCAAAAACATCACTGAAACTCAAAACACTTTTGACGTCGAAATTCTGGACCCAACAGTGCAGCAAACCATGATGACCACTCCTCAACATAAATCACTTCCGAAGACCCCAATACCCCGCAGCAGCAGTGACACTTCTCCTCCTTTTTACGTTTATCACTTTAAAATTAACTCAGGCCATTATTTTAGTGGTCAACATCTGGTGGAGGCCATCGCTGACAAATTCTATGCAGCATTTGACAAAGTTCTGACCGGATTAAAAAAACGTGTCACCATTGAGTACCACAAACTGTCTCACCGTCTATTCATTAAATTTGAAAGTGAGGAAAAAAGTATACGTATTAAATTTTGCCCTGAATTGTATGACATTTTGGGTGGAGACCTCAATATGGTCACGGACAAGCAGACCAAAAAGATTGAGAAAGCAGAGATTGACAACAACGGGCATTTTGCGAGGTATTTTCGTTTCCCGGTACAACTGAACCAGGGACTGAATTTGATCTTTGTGTACTCCGATGTGGTGGAGTACAACGTGGTGGGACACACCTCCGTGCCGTTACTGCGTGTCAATCCTTTCAAAGTAAATTCTGCCACGGTCACTGACGAGGAAGGTGGAAACACGTACCACATCCACCGCGAATGTGTACATCCTCATTATTTGCCTGTCAGCAAGTCGTATTTGGACACGGTCAACATTGCTATAAAAGGAGATTTGGGACAAAATATTCCATTCACCAAAGGAAAAGTCACGGTGAAACTCCATTTTCGAAAACGGTTCTTTCACGACTCGTAAGTCATGTATCCAGTGTACCGAGGGGTTGCTCGACAGCGAGGACACGGTTTAGGAGATATGTTGAAATCGGCCTTTCGTTCGGTGGCTCCGGTGTTGAAACCGATGGTGACACGCGGATTGCACGCCTTGAAAGATGCGGCACTGACACAAGGCAAAGAATTTCTCCAAAATGTCATCATCGACAAACAAAACCCCAAAGAAGCCTTCATGAGGGCAGGCAAAAATGTCTTGCTACAAACGGGTAAGGACCTTTTGGGCCGACGAGACACACCTATAAATGCCCTGCACGCTACCGAATCAAGCATTCAGCAAGGACAAGGCAGAAAGAGACGACGAAAAAAACACCCTTTCACCAGACTTCACACGTCTAAAGCTAGAAAGGCAAAGAAAAGAAGAACCGTTCGAGACTTAGACGTTTTCGATTATTGAGAAAGAGAAAAAAATGATGCACCGAGAGTCATGCGCTTGTTCCAAGTCGGAACTGGATCTGTTTGCCATGCCACCTACCATGATGACGATGCAAGAATCCCAATGGGTGGAATTTCACCCCGTCTCCTCATTGACAGATTCCGCTCCCATCGAGTTTGAAATCAAGGGACAGCCCGAAGATTACATCGATCTGAATAGCAGTTACTTGTACTTGAAAGTCAAAGTTCTAGATAAGGATAATGGTGAAGTAGGAGACAACGAGAATATAGCTCCCGTCAACAATTTCATGCATTCCTTGTTCAGCTCAGTGGACTTGTACTTGAATAACAAACTGGTCAGCAGCAGCATGGATACTGACCCTTACCGTACCTACCTGGAAAATCTCTTGACGTAAGGAATAGATGCCAAGAATACTCATCTCAATGCCTGTGTGCTATGGGATCCTGACGAAGCGAAGGAGTTTAACACATTAAATAAAAGCAATGACGGTTTTGTGGAAAGACGAAGCAAAATCTTAAATAAGAAGAGTTTAGAACTGATGGATCGTTTGCATTTGGACATGTGGTTGAAAGAGAAATATTTGCTGAACGGTGTAAATGTTCTCTTGAGACTGAATCGTAGCAGTGCCGCTTTCCATTTGTTGGCTGATAGTTCTGCCAAAAGCAAAATCGAGGAAGCCAAACTCTACGTACGACGCGTGGAAGTGTTACCTAAAGTGGGAAACGAATCAGTCAAACGTTGAGCAGAACGACCGCCAAGTATCCCTTACGACGCGTGGAAGTGAAAACGTTCACCATTCCCCGTAACCATCATTCCATGATCGAAGATCATCTGTTTCAAGGACAGTTACCCAAGCGTTTAATCCTTGGTATGGTCTTGAATTCAGCCTTCAACGGAGCCTTCGCTGAAAATCCTTTCTACTTTCAACAATTCGACGTGAAGAAAATCGAAGTCAGTCGCGATGGTAAGACCTTGTGTACCCGTCCTTTCGAACCTGACTTTGGTGACACAAAGATGAATTACTTGAGATCGTACTTGTCCCTCTACGAAGCCACCAGACAATTAGGGACCAACACCAGTCACGGAATTACGTACGAGGACTACGCAGGAGGCTATGCTTTTTTGGCTTTCGATTTCACTCCAGACCAAGGCAGCGACGAGGGACATTTCCACCCTATAAAATCCGGCCAGATTCGTGTGGAACTTCAGTTTGCAAAGCCACTGGACGAGACAGTGAACGTCATCCTGTATGCAGAATTCGATAATACCATAGAAATCAACAGTTTGAGAGAAGTCATTCTAGACTATTAGAAGCTATGGAAGACTGTTATCCCTCTTTACCTAGTTGAGAAACTTTGGAGATGGAATGTGAGGAGACCGTGCAAGAAGAATCTCAAGACAAAGACAACGAAGTAATGATGAAGTCCCGATGGCCAGAACAAGAAGCGCATTTAGTCTCCTGTTTTGCCAAATACTTGGTGGAAAAAATGACGGAATTGATCAAGAAAGATTGCTATGGATGTCAAAACGATCATCCCAGTCAAATTCAACACGATAAATGCCTGATGCTGAGTCAAGAAGAAAAATTGGACGAGTATCTGGACGAAGCTTGGAGTCTCATCTCGGACGAAGTCGTGTTGCATCAGTGGTATAAAGACCTGCGTGAACATTCTTGTCCACCATTAACCACTCAAGAGATCCATCGTATCGAAGCTCTCCTGAATCAGAGTGAGGAGACGAAACGAAGAAACGGTTATTTGTCAGACATTTTCAAGCAAAAAGTCAGGATCGAATTGATCACTTATTATTACCTGTGAAGAAGAAAAAAACAAAACATGGATACCTGGGAACTTTATTACCTTTTGAACCACAGTTCGTATACGGGTTCTTGGAATCCTGTCGTCTGTGCTAAAGATGAACTCTCTCATCGCAAACCTCAAGACCATCTAGCTTATGTGATCAACAAAATGTTTGAGGTTTGAAAAAATTGTTTGATGTTATATTTTTAGATTATTCTTAAAAAATGTTAGAGTTGTTGGTTAGTGTTAAGTGATTTTTGAATAAAAAATGTTGTGTTTTGAAAAAATGCCTTTGTGGTTTGTTTGGCTATAAGAATTTTGATTCATGCTCTTTGACTTCTCTCTATCTCTCTCATGACACTCATTGAACGTTGCGGCCTGAAAACCGTGTAGGGATGTTTTCCTTCGCGTCCGCGCTTTGACTTTAAAGCCGGGGTAGCCTCCAGTCTAACCATCCATTGTCGACTCATCCTCCTACGAAGATGTGCTCCAAACTAGCTAAGCTAAACGAAGCCAACGTGAATTTGCATAGGGTCAGACACAGTCTGATACCGAAGCCAGAAGAGATAGAGAATGTGAGAATGTTAAAAGTCACTGAAGACCTGATAGAAGAGCTCTTCAGAGAAGAAGTGAACAGGGAGAAAGAAGAATGGACAGAGAAGTACAGACTTCAGAAACAGCAGAGAGAGCAGCAACAGCAGCAGCAACCTGAACCTGACAGAGGCTTTGACGATTGTCGTATCGACACCAAAGAGTTCTTCTTCTCTTTCCGAAGAAGCAGACCTATCGTCAGAAAGTCTATCCTCAGAGGACGTCGCATTCTTAGAAACTAAAAGATTGCCATAGCAAACAAAAAAACAGCCCTTTTCAGGGCTACCCAATACTCTAGAAAAGAAATAACAATAGACTTGCCAATGTGTGTATGTAGAGTAGTGTGAATATAAACACTGACTCTTTTTTATAGTGTGAGTGTATGTGTTTGTGTATATGATTGTGTTTGTAAGTGATCAAGTAAGTTTGTGTGGATAGTAGATTAAGATCATGGGGGTTAATTTTGCTGTTTGAAGTAGGGGGAGAGATTTGGGGTTTGATTGCTTTGCGTATGTGGATAGTAAATTGAAGTGATTAATGAAAATTTTTTAGAATAGTGATGGGCAGTACAAAAAAGTGAGTGAGTGTTTCTTTTAGGTCCGCACGTTTGTTAGGTCATGATCTAGGTAATATCAATTTTGTTTTAAGGGATGTTTTCCTTCACGTCCGCGCTTTTAGTATAAATTGAAACTCGCTGGGCAGTCTAGCTACCCTGTTAATTCGTTAACAAGACAATGAATACCAGAATTGTAAAACTTCTAGAACTCCAGATGCACCTGGAATATGCCAGGCGCATACTAAATGAACTGGCCGCGGAGGCCATTGTCGAAGAGGGAAGGATGAAAGAGGAGGAGGAAAGAAGAAAAAAAGAAGAGGAGGAAAAGGAGAGAAGAAATTTCAGAATCCCAGAGACAGAAAATTGGGATTCTGAAGCCACTTATCCCGCCTCTGCACTCCCAAGAAAAAAGGTAAAAGGAGACTGGGGAAGAAGATGTGTGTGTGGTTGCCAGGCCTGGAAGGTGCCATCATTAACCAGGTGTCACTGGAGTTCAAAAACAAACAGCCCTTTTCAGGGCTACCCAAACCTTTAGAAAAGAAATAACAATCGATTTGCCAATGTGTGTATGTAGAGTAGTGTGAATATAAACACTGACTCTTTTTCTTGTGTGTGTGTATGTGTGTGTGTGTGTCTTTGTTTGTGTGTGTGTGTGTGTGTTTGTAAGCGCTGACGTAGGTTTGTGTGGATAGTAGATTTGGGTTTAATTTTAATGCTTTGCGTGTGTAAATAGTAGATTAGGGGTTTGTGTATTGATGCTTCACGTATGTGGATAGTAGATCATATGAAATGAGAAAAGTAAGGGATGTTTTCCTTCACGTCCGCGCGTTGTTTGGTTATGATCTAGGTAATATCAATTTTGTTTTAGGGGATGTTTTCCATCACGTCCGCGCTTTAACTATAAAGGTAACAGTGTTAGCCATTAGAACCCATTCCACGGAATAAAGACAAAGAAAATGGTGGTAGCAACAGCGTTACTGAATCATTTGATAGGCATTTATTATTGGATAGTAGATGTTACGTTTGTCATGGAAAAGATAGAGGAAGAATTCAAATTAGAAAAGTGTCTTGACTGTTTTAATAATTTGAAGGAAGCAAAGGAGATAGTAACAGGAATGATGGAAGAAGAGGAAAAGAGACTGAGAGGATTGATTGACCCGCCTTATGTAAGAGTGGGAAGTTTAAAGGAAGCACTTAAAAATGTCATCGAAGTCAGGTGCTTCTTAGAAAAGATATTGAATTGGAGGAGTGGCGATACGTAAAATGGGGGTTGGACCAGCTGACAAAAACGGAAGAAGTAATGAGGAAAGTGATGACGGAAGAGGTAAAGAACATCAAAGAAAAGTGGACTAAGGAAAGAAAGAAGAAGAAAATAGAAAGAGAAAAGAAAGCTTTGAGAAACTCAACAATAACTGGATAGGAATACAGGAGAAATTCCGAGCGATAGGTCATCCTGACTGGATGCCTGAATCAGAAATAAAGAAGAAGACGACAGGAATAATGGCAAAAGTTAGAAGATGGCTACAGAAGTGGAGGAAATAAAAGAAGAAGATGATGATGAAACCGAAGGCCCTTTTCAGGGCCACTCATAGGTCTCGAAAAGAGATTGACTTTCAATTGCCTACCCTTTTTTATTTATTTATTTTTTTAAACAAAACATAGAGACCCCTCCCTGTTTCAATTTTCGCCTGTTCCCTTTTCATAGACCCCTCAGGTTGGGACCCTATTAAAATAGGGTCCCAACCCTGTTCCATTTTCAATTCCCCTTGAGGCTAGAGTGACCCAAGACTTTTTTCCCATGTTCAATTCCCCTTGAGGCTAGAGTGACCCAACACTTTTTCCCTTGTTCAATTCCCCTTGAGGCTAGAGTGACACATGATTTTTTCCCCATGTTAAATTTCCATTGAGGCTAGAGTGACCCAGGGGGGTCCTGTAATGCTAATTCCCATTGAGGCTAGGGTGACCCCATTCACTACTTACCAAATCAGATATTTAGTTGACAACGAAATAATATTTAACAGACGATCATTTCATGGGTAACGTAAGCATTGTATGATTTTGGCACTATACATTTGTTTTTTTGGTAATTTAATCTTTGTAAAATCTGACATTACGTATGTGTTTTATTGGTAATGTAATATTTGTATCATCCTGAAACTAGACATGTCTTTTATTGGTAATGTAATTATTGAAAGATCTGACAGGATACATTGGTAATGTAATATCGTATGATCTGACATTATATATATGTTTTATTGGTAATGTAATATTCATATGATACTGACACTCTACATGTGATTTACTGGTAATGTAATAATTGTAAAATAAATATTGTAATATTTGTAAAATCTGACACTATAAGCGTGTTTTATAGGTAATGTACTAATTGTATGATCCTAACATTTCACGTGTTTTATTGCTGTTTAGCCAGGAAAAGAGAAACATTAATTTTATTTTAGTTGTGAACTGTTCTTAGCAATGAATAAATAAGAAGCTGTGCAGAATAATTCTCAAAAAGGGGTTCTAGACAGCATTTCTCAGATCAATTTACTTATTATAATTATTCAAGCTGAAATGTATGAAACTACATGGATATTAACTGTTCCATATATGGGCCATATACACGGAAATCAACCCCCCCAATGTATTGCAAAGAGACAATTATATTTCCTATATGTTTTTTTTTCTACACATTATCATATAGCTCAGTTACATTCATGTTTATAGAAACAAAATCCCAGGTGTAACCTCTAATTCGAAATTAAAGCTTAATAATTAATTTAAAAATGAAACTAACAAAGGAATTAGTTTATAACACGGAACATAAATCTGGCATAAATATGGATGATTGAGACAAATTTCGTACAAAATTACAACAAATATGCTATAAAATGCCAGTGCCCCCAAGTGTTCCCATACAATTTAGTATATTTTAATTTTGACTTCCAACCGATGTCATTTATTGCAGACGGCAAAAATAATAATTCAAATGAATGCAAACTTAGAATTTATATCACTATTGTTAATTAATCAGGTCACAATGCATATGTTAATGTAAGCAAAAGATTCCCATAAATCCATCTGGACTAAACAGATTCAGTTTTGTTTCTTTGCTTTTACTGCTTTGCTTGTTTCATACCAAGATGGGGCTTTGGTAGTTTATGAACCTCCTAACTTTCAGTTTCAGAGAGTTCTTATAGTTAAACAGATACCAGCAGGTCCATTTTATACATGCTTAATACGGAGGTACGATGTTTCTGAGATGCATTACAGGCCCTCATAACACTAAATATCAACGCGCATTAATAATGAACTGATATTTTCAATAAATGATGCATTTGGTCCTGATGACGAAACAAAAAACAAACATTAAAAAATGACCGAAATTTTCAAGAAAAGTAATAAGGACAAAACGTTTTATCAGAATATGGGCAATTCTGTGCATACCTCTGTCTGGTCTCCATCTACCGTTTCTTCATTCATTCTTGCAGCTTTCGTGGTCTTATTTCCTTCGTTAATTTTTGCTCATAGTTTCTTTTGTTCTACGGTCACGGATCCATTATTTGCTTTATTTATTCATAGCGCTTAATGTGTTTTCTAACGGACAAGCTTATATTTCAGTTCGCTTCTTCGTGTGGTCTGTAATTTAATATTCCTTTGAGAATGACTGAATTGAACAGAATTGAGGCCAAATAACTTATTTAGCAAACAAAATGCTAATTTTATAAAGAAATATAGCATTCGTTGAGTGTTAAATTGTATAAGAAATGAGTTACTCGCAAGATAATGATGTGTATCTTTTTGCAACTGAACGATAGGCTTCTCTAATATAATATTATTTTTGCACCAAACCGATACAATTTGACAAATAAATGGATGTGAAAGGTAGCTTATAATCATGCTGACAGGTCTTAAGAAATTATATGGCTATTATGTACGGTCTGGAGCAACGATATAACCAAGCTAAAATCTTGACATACCTATCATGCTTGATTTAATAAAAAAAGATCAATAAAACGCATTTAGATTTACAACATTATGCTTTTATTTTGTTGCGTATAAGGTACGTTAAATTACATTTAATAATTTCAGCTAATGCAGTGACTTTTTCAGTTAAAAGAAACTCCATATATATATATATATATATATATATATATATATATATATATATATATATATATATATATATATATATATATATATATATATATATATATATATATATATATATATATATATATATATATATATATATATATATATATATATATATATATATATATATATATACATACATACATATACATATACATATATATATATATATATATATATATATATATATACATATACATATACATATATATATATATATATATATATATATATATATATATATATATATATATATATATATATATATATATATATATATATATATATATATATATATATATATATATATATATATATATATGTGCATGCGACCGATAGATACATAGATTTATATACAGTATCCGTACCTTCTTACTTACTCACCAATTATTTATCAACCGTCTGTATGTCTATATTCCTACCAATCTATGTCTCAACATAGATTGATGGATGAGTGGGTGGTTGTATATAAAGGCAGATAAAGCAAAACAAAACGAAATGTAATGGGACCCCAAAATGTATTGAAATGGTATACTATAATAGTATTGGCCTGGGGCTGCATTTTGAAATTGCTCCAGAGCCTCGAACAACCTCTGTATAGCATTGCATGGGAAACATTATTTTCTATGTAGAAGAAGTAATCATGATCTTATATTCATTTTTGTTTTTGTTTTGTAGATGAATGTTTCGGCGGTCTCTGATCCAGCGAATTCAGATGGTTCTTTGTCTGACAGTTTATTACATGGAGAGGTAATAAAAGTCATATCTGTATTTGTTTTCTTGTTGCATTCCTATACAGATTTCGTCAAACATGCATACATTGATGAGTACGTATATTCTTAGGCCTCAGATTTAGTCCCCATTATGTGCCAAGTTTATACAACTATTCAAATCACTCGAAAATCGACCAATGATATTAAAATTTTAACAAAAAAAATGGGACCAGTCTCCGTTTCTAAATGGTTTAATGTAATCACACGAGAATTAACCTACTAAATACCAATCGCATGAAAATCGGTACTCGACGATGAATGGGTGAAAAACTGGACTTGAAATTGTGGATCGAAGATATTCAGCTGAAAAAAAAATGTTTCTCTACAAACGCGTCTTGGAATATTTAATAATGTAGATCTTTAATGGAAAATTTATAGAAGCACAGATCAATTAATATATCTGAAATTACTCTGCTTACACACACAACCTTTTGCTAATAATTTTACCGCTCAGGTGGTCCAGTGGTTAGAGAGGCCTCCTCAGATGCGGGAGGTCGCGGTTTCGAACCCGGGCCGAGTCATGCCACAGACTTCTAAAAATGGCACTTACAACTGCCTCGCTTGGCGTTCAGCATTAAGAGGTTATTGGTAGGACTTGTCGGCCTGGTGTCAGGATAATGTGACTGGGTGGGACATCATGCCTCATGTCTGCAGTATGATGCCCCAGTGCTAGACATCACTATAAACTGCCTCACTGCAGAAAGCGAAATGACTGAAAAATTGTTAAAGCTACGTTAAAAATCCAAATAACACACACACACACACACACACACACACACACACACACACACTGTTAAATTCTCGTTTTGGCCTATCGTAACAGTTTTCGCCCATAGTGCCACATAACACTAATAATATCACAAAACTTAAAAGTGGAAAATTCTGCCAGTTTTATCCAGTTGGAGACCATATTTGGCAATGATTTTACTTTTCAACCAACATATACAAAAGAGAGAAAGCTATCCCGAAGCTTTCGTTCTCACGCAAAGGACTTCTCAGCAGACTGATTTAATCTCTCTGACTGTTAACATCGCTCGATGGAATTGTGAGCGATATAACAGATTATCCCAGATATGCAGCAGTTTGCAACTGCCTCCGTCCCTGTTCAGCGTCGGTTTGTGCGCATGGATGTACATCTATTCCTTAAACACCCCCGACCCTCCCCTTCCCCCCGCTCAAGCCAGGCTTGTTCTCTATCCAGGAATTTTACTGAGTTCCAAGTTACAGGATGGCCGAGGCAAACATTGTGGATGTGCTATGATACTTCAGAGGAGCTTGAACTTGGTCTTTTGTGTTCATTAAATCTCGCCTTCAATGTCCTTTCCTTCTTCCCAAGTCTGCCGCATATCTGGGACAATCTGTTAACATATACACACACAAATACCTACGGTCATTGTTCAGAAAGCACAATTGGCTCACTGTTCATAATAGAATAGTCTACAGCAAATCCATCTTAGGTCCAACATAACTGCATGCCTAAATAAACATTTAACCTCCTTATCGATATTTCTAACATTAATGGAGGATCGTTGCTCTTCTTCGTCTAATTCCCTTATTCTACACCTAAACGTCGAACAACTCTGCCAAAACAATCAATTGTCCTATTCAGGGACCACTAAGTGGAATTAAATTCATTCGTGTCTTAGACATTCAAGCTTTTTTTCTCTCATTAGTTTAATGGTTGTATTAAATTGTTACTGAGGAACTGTATATTGGGCTATAGGACACACGGTACTAATTATACGGAAGAACTGTGAACCAGTCTAGAAATGGGTGAAGAAATAATAGAGTATTTACAGGTTTGGTGGTCCATAATTGGTTAATAATGAAAATTAAAATTTTAGGAAAAATATCTTTTGAGAGCTTATCCTATATGTAATGTAAAAAAAATATTGACAAATTTCTACTGATGCAACTTTAGCATTTTTACAGGGTTGACTCAGGAGTACTCAATACTGAAAGTAGCACCTGATTCATTTGGTGCAGAATCAATAACACGTGTTTCATGCACATGTATGTAAACAAATTGCCGCGGGTCATATGGTGTTCTCCACACATAAGCTTGCACCAAGGTTAGATGTGCACAAAAAATTATAGGTGTCATTATCAGCACCCATAAATTTTAAGTTATTGAATTTTGAATATGACAGTGTTTCCATATGTTTACCATTGGAGTGGAATTAGTACCGTGAGTCCTATAATCGAGAAGACAAAATCACCTGTACATGCAGAACATTATAATTCCTACAGACAATTATAATGCCATATTTTCGGCAAATATGCTCTATTTGTCAGGATATTGTGTGTTGTTTCTGTTTCTGGCAATAGTTTGTGTCCGTGTGTTGGTGCAATTCGTCACTAGCGATGTACATTCTGAGTTTAGTGGAATTTAGATGTACACAGGTTGATGGTGGTAATGCGTTTTCTAAGCATGGTATTTGCATTTTTAATCGTGTGCGCTGTACACATGTATCAAAGTGTTTTGTGTGAATATATTGAGGCCTGGCTACTCGATAGCTTCTATAAATACGGAATAAATACAAATAAATAGTGCAAGCAATCTAAAGAAATGGCAGTAATGTAAAAAGTGCAACAGTTTAGGATCTACTATATTAATCGGATGGAACCATCTACTTAATTCACTTTACCGTTACATGTTTAATAAAGGTGGTACAGCACGGGGGGGGGGGTGTGGACGGGCAGGGGTGAAGGATGGCCATTTAACTATATATACTTATTTTGATTAATAAATGTGCTCTTGACGACAACTATGTACCCGCTCATAATCAGCTTTTAAATTTCAACTGTAGATGTTTTCATTATGAAAGCATGTACATGTTTATGATTACCTACAAGACAGGATTATAAGATACTAATAATATCCGCTCAGAATGTATTACATTAAAGGATCAGCTATGTACCTGCTCAGAATGCATTACATTAAAGGATCAACTATGTATCCGCTCACAATGCATTACAGTAAAGGATTAGCATTATTCTTTTTCTAGCGTAAGACTTTTCAAACGTACCTTTCTCAATTAGCACGTGTTCTTGATTTCAAGAATTAGATGCCATGAATGTGATTGAACGTGATTTACTTCTACAGGTCAAGCACGACTCAGAGAAATCAAGTCAAGCTGAGGAGATGATATACAACAGAGGCAGCACCGAGTCATTAAATGTAAGTAATTTAAAAGCACAACAACAGCAACACAATTGAGCACGGTCATTACCATTATTATCATCATCCTCATCATCGTCGACCTCATTAAATTCGTCGTTACCATTACCACACTCAAACGATGAAGAACAATGTGATTATGATGATTTAAACCTCTAAGCCTTTTTTAAACTTGATATTAATGCGGGGATACTTTTGTTTGTTTTATTTTTGTTTCTATTTATTTTTAACAGGGTATAGAATTATACTTTGACCTACCAGTACTTATTACATTTGCGTTTTAACACCAATACTTTAGGTATCAGTTATAGCTATTATTATGCGGTAACTGGTACTATTGGGGCACATGGAGCAGGCGCTCTATAGGTGAGCCCAATTTATTTGACAGAGGCGTCAAGTAATCGATCAACCATACCTTGCCTTGGAATTAAACTTTAAATCTTCACACGACATGCCCACTCACACACGCACCTTCAACTTCGGATAATAATGTTTAAACAATAAATGAATTCAGTTAAAATACAAAATACTAAACTGAAAGGAATTGACCTAATTACATGTTTGGTAATTTCAACTGACGATGTATTTTTTCAGACACAACATAATTCGCCATGAAATAGCCAGCACCATTATCATACAATAATCCAGTACAAAGGAAGTTGTCAGGTGCCTTCGAAACATTACATTTCAATAATGCAAATATTTGGTGAAACTGCAGACAAGCATCTATAACAATCCTACTTTTAGTTAAATAACAAATATTTTTATCATCAGTGCATTCGTGCGATCATCAAGCTCTCTATAAGATATCTATGTTTGTATATAGCATTGTATAGCTACCCGTCTTTTGTCCAAATATATGCTTGCTATTTTTATGAGTCTGGTTGTCTTTATTTTGTTTGTAGGTGTTTGCCTATCTTACTGAGCTATTTTTGTCCTTATATATATATATATATATATATTTGCTCGCACGTACTTGATTCCATTAATGCATCTGTTTATATATGTATGAGACATAGGCTTATACCATGATAAGTAATTTTCTTGTATAACTTGACATCAATGACACCATAAATTCAATAAATTGGACACATTAATTGACCTTAATTGACCACAGCTATCTTTATTCCTTAATTGAACACATTTCTATCTAGTAATTAATTGATCACCGTTGTCTCAAGGCCTTAATTGACCAATTGATCACAATTCTCTCTAGTCCTTTGGCTCGGCAAGCAGCATACAGCGTATTTTTAGAAAAGGAAAATCACCTAGAGATTTCAGCAGGCTGGGTTTTCAGAACGTAAGTTCATTTTGCTGTATCTAAAACCAAGTTCTCCCTGTCCGTGAATGTGTTTCTGATGGGGTTCCTTTAATTGTAGATATACATATATTAAAAATAGAAACATAATACAATCATTATGAAATGTAGTACATATATATGACGACTTCGTATGGATGGCATTTTCATGGGACACATTACAAGACGTCGACTTTTTGTTATGGGTTTGTTTTCTTAGATATTTTTTATAATCTTAAAAAATGTTTGTGCTGATACACTGTGTCCGTTTAATTATTTGGAACTGTAGATAACATAAATACACAATGCTTTCCATAATCAGGTATTTGCCTCATTTAGTAAATAAAAAGTTCGGTCTTTCGCTTGCTTTTGTAATACAAGCATATATTTTAACCTCTGTTTCGCAATTTTAAATGCATTATAACAAGATGCAAATGATACTTTCCTTTATTTTACCGAACTTTAAAATTTACTATGTATTAATATGAAAGATTTCATTTTTAGAAATATGCTGCACGAAAAGGATATTATAATGGAAGTCATCATATGAACCAAAACTTCGAAAACGAAAGCTACGATTCAAACGGGGAGGATTTGATTCCAAAATCTAGCAGTCAAGGAACAGTAAGTGAATAGAAAACTACTTCATTATACAAGATTTTTTAATTTATTTTTAAGTTAAATGGACACTTAAAATCATATAATCGCGGGACAAATTGAACTGACTGCATTCTACAATACGTTCATGCTTACTTTATATTGAAATAAGCTCCGTATTGATTAGTCTTAAATACATATCTTTTATTGAGTCTCGGTAGAGTGGACTCCGAGGCAAAGG
The DNA here is from genome assembly GCA_028554795.2 of Sinohyriopsis cumingii. NCBI lineage: Eukaryota > Metazoa > Mollusca > Bivalvia > Unionida > Unionidae > Sinohyriopsis > Sinohyriopsis cumingii. The sequence goes on along the minus strand of CM068828.1, from coordinate 40,661,841 downwards.
ATACGGTTTTGTCACTGGTTCTATCAGCGTAATATATCATTTTATTTTGATAATCAGTTATATCAAAAAATTGTCAGTGGCCTCGACCTAATTGCCTAACGACATACTTATATTATCGGACCACTAATTATTTTGTAGCCAGCAATCACGCGTTCTGATGGGAAATATAAAAAAGGTACTGAATATTTTCAGATGCACCCTTTTTATAACATATGTATTTAACCTTTATCCATAACTAAATTCATGAACTTCATCCAATGTACCTCATTAATATAAGCATATTGGTTTGTTTTTATTTTGATATCCTGCATTTAATTTCGTGCTAACAAAAAGCCATAAAGATATCTTATTGAGAAGTCACGTGATTAAGAGTATAAAAGTATACTGCCCGGTTTATCAAAAGGTGGCTCAGAAAGCGCAGAGGAACACCAGTTTTTCAAAGCTGTTAAAATATCTAACTCTAATTAATGAAAATAGTCATGTTTTGTAAGTCAGTTCTAATGCATAATCAATTTTCATTTTGTAATATATCAACATTCTATAGGAAAATAGTGTGCGGTCCTATTCTTTTATAATGTGCTTTACAGTGGATTTGATTATTTACGGTCTCTTTAACTGAAGGTTAATATGCACTCCTATGTCTCATATTTTGTCACATTCGAGTATGTTTAAGATAAACTGATATTTTAGAGCATTTTGTTCAGGTTGTACAACGTGGTATAATTTAAACGCCCATTCATATGTGTCCTTTTTGAGCATCAAACACAATATTCAGCAAACAAGTATTTAGGAATAGCCATTTCAAAATTTGCATTATGATTTTAAAATATATTCGTGATATTATTAGTATCTTATAATCCTGTCTTGTAGGTAATCTTTTAGTAAACATGTACATACTTACATAATGAAAACATCTACAGTTGAAATTTAAAAGCTGATTATTTTCCGCCAAGAAAAGATTAAGAAATATGAAACGTTTTGATTACTATTATATAACACATAGCTATATATCATTCCCGGCAATACGCATTATATAACACGTAGCTATATATCATTGTAGGTACTTCATTTTATTTAACACGAAGCTTTATAATATTCAGACTGCTTCGGTTTCCTAAATGGTTAGAGCGTCCGCCTCGGATGAGCGAGGTTGCGGGTTCGAACTCCGGCCGAATCATAGCAAGGACTTATACTGTATATTGTACTAGCAGCTGCCTCTCTTGGCGCTCAGCATTAAGAGGTTAGTGTTACGACTCGTTTGCCTGGTGTTAGGATGATGTGACAATTGTATGTTTGCGGCACGATGCCCCATTGCTAGTCATTTCTATGAACTGCCACGCTGCAGATATGCAGACATCGTAGCGATATTACTGAAAAATTGTTAAAGCTACATTAAAAATTCAATCACACGCACACATACACACACAGGGCAAAATGCAGTATATATCACGTAGCTATATAACATTCAAGGCAATTCTCAGTTTGCGAAATACAATTAAAATATATAGTAAGACTAGATACTTGGTAACTACGTTTCAAATCAATACGTTTAAATATTCAAATGGATCAGGTTGTTTTAGCGACAAATTATACTTTTTGAATTTTCTACTCAACAAAAGAACAGTGTTACTTAAAGTACTACGTTCTGAGAGATTATAATTCTGCAGTTACCAGTAAATGTTTTAACGCACGTGGATTGTTGCAACCATTCATATAACAGGATCCGAACTTCAAGAAATTTAAACAGTACTAAATAAATTAATTTGTTATTGTTTATTAATCTTATAGTTCATATACGATATGAGGGGCTGATGTAATAAAAACAGCTATCACGAATCTTCACTACGTCATTTTCACACACATACTCCAAATTAAAAAAAATATTAAGAAATAAAAATGAAAGAGAAAAAGAGTAATAATTTAACGTAGGTCATTGAAGTATGCCAACATAATAGCAATTCTCTCCATCCTTTCTGGAAATTTAGGTAGGGTTTGTTAAGAAAAGAGAATTGACTAACATGGGACAAAAGTATAATCAAAATATGGTCTTTGTCCTTACATAGTTAAATTTTCAGTTCAAAACATATCGCACCGTTTACAACTGATGAAGAACGTTTCAATAATACGTAATTAAGGTACAATATACTGTTATCAGTAATTCGTTTTTTGTTTATACTTATTCCTTAATACATGTATACATATAATAACACTTACATACAAGAAACCTCTATCTCCATTCAACTAATGTTCTTTGCTTGACATTGCTATTATTATTAGTAGTAGTAGCAGTAGTAGTTATAGTAGTAGTTGTTGTTGCTGTTGTTGTTGCAGCAACATCAACATTAATAGTAGTAGTAGCAGTAGTTGTAGTAAAACTAGTAGCATATATAACCTCTATTTCCTTGATACAGAATTATAGGATTGTGGAGGATGGTGAAAGACCAGGATCGTCTGGATCTAAACCTGTAAGTCATCTATTTGTCTCTGTCTGCTGCTATCTGTATAATTCAACGATGGAAAATGAATTCGACATTTAGATGTCGTCTCTTCTTGTGCAAGCATGGTAAAATTAATCAGTGGTCGTTTCTAAAACGAGTAATTTGTGTTGGTGTTATCAATCCAGATTTTTAATCAAGAGCAAGCCAGTTATCAACTGTCTGTAATGTTGTCATTTATCTGTTTCACCTTTTTAAAGATCTTTCAGATATATGGTTATCCATTATAATTTATTTTTTCAACTCTTACCACCATTTATCAAGAACTTTGCTATCGTCTTTCGCGTTCGTATAAATAGTAGTAGTAGTAGTAGTAAATTATAACTCCATTAAGGAAAAGCTTAAAGAAAATACTGCAGTGCTATTTTCATGAGCTTATTTAAAACGTCAAGCAGCGACTTTATGTGACAGAAAAGACCTCATTTTGACCATGACAGTGAGGCGAAAAAAAAAACAAACCAAGAAAACAGTTCCAGAAGGGTAATTTCGTTCAAATTTGTATTCACCAATAATCTGAACGTCCATGTTGTTTGTACTTTCCAATTAACTGTAACAGTTTTTAGTTTCAATCAGATTTACCTCCGGGGCCCCGGGTGGCTAAGTGGTCTTAGGCAGTCCCCTTTATGGATCACTGATATCTCATCTCTTTCTGCGTGGGTTCGAGGCTCGGGCTCGACCAACATGGGTATTTGAGAAAGCTTGCCGTGGTTTTCCCGGGTTCTACCTCCACCAAATATACCGGCCACCACGTATAGCCTATCATGTGCTAGATACTGGCGTTAAACACAACACAACGCATAGATTTTTGTCTCTTGGAAAGGGTAATCCATGTTACAACACATATCTGTTGTATTTTTGTCTACCACAAAATAAAGGCAAACGAGTAATAACTCAATCTAGACGATTCAATTAAGGACACGTACGTACTGTTTTCTCCATGCGCTTGACAATGTATTCAGTTATTGTTCAATAAAGAGAACAGGTCGAAATTCCCATAACTAAATATAGTCAAAGTATGTCTCTTGCTGTATAGGCATATCTTGTCTATCTTGAAATCCGTTGTGGAACTTCAATCAGGCATGACTATTTCTTGAAACTTGTATTTTTTTTTTTTAATTAATGCATGTATTTGTACAAACAGTAGCACCAGAGTACCATAAGCTGCTGTAAGCTGCTGTCAAACTCTACTAATGTTGTCTGTTTGACATTGTTACTGTTAGTGGTGATATTGCTATTTTTATTATTATTATTAGTAGTAGTAGTAGTAGTACTAGTAGTAGTAGTAATTTACAATCTCTAGTTAATTCATACAGAATCACAAGGATGTGGACGACGGTGTAAGGCCAGGATCTTCGGGAGCTAAACCTGTAAAGTCTCTCTCTCTCTCCCTCTCTTTCTCTCTTTCTCTCTCTCTCTCTCTCTCTCTGTTCCCGCCTTTATTATTCTAAGACTGGCAATATACTGAAGAGTTAGTCATCATCTTTTAAGAGACAAATACGTAATGAACAGTTATCAACTTTATATTGGCTTATTTTGTGTTGTTGCGCTCAATTAAGATTTTTAAACAAAAGCAAGCCGTTTCATAACTCTTTGTTTTACAGTTTATGCACGTTTCTGCTAGATTTGTGAAGCTCTTTAATATATTTGGTAATCCTTTGTCATATTTTCATTAGCTGCCACGTCCATCGTCAGCAACAGCTACGTATTTCCTCTTATTAAGTTCCTCTTTTCCGTTCTTACAAATAGTTGATGTAGTAATAATACATTAGGTTTAATTAAGGTGTGGCTCAAATAAAACAATGCTTTGATTTTCTTTTAATGATTTTATTTAAGGATCTATCCAAGTCATTGAGAGACGTTATACGACAGCAAAGACGGCCTTATTTTGACCATGACAGTGGTGCAGATACCACTAATAATAAGGTAATTCCTATTTACATTTGTATTCACCAATAACCCGAAAGTTCAGATCGTTAATACTGTCCTGTGAACTATAACAGTTTTCAGTTCCAGGCACATTTAACTCGTCTAGAAAAGGTTGTACAAGTTACAGACATAACTTTTAGCGAGATATATAAAGGAATTTAACGAAAAATAATTCAACATAGAATATTAAATTAAGCCAAACATAATAAAAAAATTTCCGTGTTCTTGATGATGTATCGAGCTACTGTTAAATGCTCACTTTAGATATAGGTCAAATTCAGCTTGATGTTGTTAGTATGAGGGTAGATGTTATTTGCTTTCATTATTATTATTAATATTATTATTAGTAGTAGTAGTAGTAGTAGTAGCAGTAGTATACAAGCTTTGTCTACTTAAAACTGAATTAAAAGGATGTGTATATTGGCAATAAACCAGGATGGTCGGCAGCTAAAACTGTAAATTCTCTCTCTCTGGGTTTCCGTCCTTGCAATTCTAAGACTGACACTTTCTTGGAGAGTCAGACATCATCACTTAACATATAAACAAGGACATATGGCCATTTTTCAACTATATAATGATACATTTTGTATTAATTGGATTAATACCACCAATCCCATCATCATCGCCGCGGGAAAGGGCATCCATCATCTTTCACCAACCCTGCATTTGGCAGGGTATTACTTTTTGAATTATTATATGCTTTTGTCGTAGCGCGCAGAAAACCATTACTCCTAAAATCCATTTGTATCAAACACTTCTTTGAGAGAATGTGCCATTAAATTTTTGAACGTGGAATCAAGGGAAGTATTTATGAAAGTTGAAAGCGTCGTATGAAAGTATGAAATATATAGTGATATTTACCACAACTTCTTGAAACTCTTTACTGAGGAAGAACAATGAAATTCTTTGTTGGTTTTATTAGGATTTTTAAATTCATTTAATGCATTTACCAAAAACCGAATATTTAAAAATTAAATAAAAAGTGGTCTGTTTGATAGCGTTTACAATAGAATTACCAGGATTACACAAATGCGTTTGATTAATAGTAAGTCTGCCTGTCTGTGTCAATCTCTGTATGTATATATAATAATTTATAAATATATATAATTTATGATAGTGCTTTGATAATATTGGATAACTATCTGGTAAAATGCAGAATTATATGTGATACTCTCATTCCGAGCAAAAGGCAATTATAAATGCTGAAATGAGACAAAATAATCAATTCAGTTCTTGATTTATTTTTTCCCTCTGTAATTAGACATACCAAGAACATGAAAACGAAAAGATTAAAAGAGTGCCTGCATTAGTAAGTTACATTTCATCTCATTCGGTTCTCTCTCTCTCATTTTCTCTCTCTCTCTCACACACACATACCCACATACACATAAACACACATGCATGGTTGTGGAAACATTCGCATACAACAGTGATGTAGAACTCCTTTTGTAGATAGATAACGAGGCTTCCCTTAATAGATCCAATTCAGTTTTATTTGCTTACACGCAAATTATGTGGCTATGATAATAAGGACAGCATAAAGGACATAACAAATCAAGCATAATAAAGATAAGCACATTTGAAGAAAGTTATAGTTAAATGTGAAATAAAGCTCTTAAAGAAAATGTCTTACCGTGATTAAGGATAGGAGAAAATGTGAGGTGGAATGAGGTGCAATCCGATTCAAATCAGATCTCCACTGTCCTACGTGAAGATCTGATAGCGGCCGCTTAGGAGTCATGTTCTGGTGCCCTATGTTATTACCATAATCGCTAATTTTATCAGACAATCAGACGAAGTCTTATATCTTCTCGTTTGGGTGACCGAGCAGTATAGCTGAAGAGTATCAGTGTGTGTCTATCGATTAGATTCACTTTCAAATTTCTGAAAGCTGCATTTCCATTGCCTAATACAAAGGTCACCATAACATGACCCCTAAACGGTAGCTGTCAGATCTTTACCCAGGACAGTGGAAATCTGATTTTAATCGGATTGGATGAGGTAAAGCCGACCTCCAAGACATTCACAGTACTCAATGATGATGCGGGAACAAGAAATTGAATGAAAGGAAAGCTCTATCTCAAAAGCTATTGTCTGTTAAGCTTGGTTGGTTTTATATATTTATTATCATAAATATAATCAGTAGTATATGATAAAACATCAACTTATATTAACATCTAGAACTTAATCTTGATTTTATCTGGACCAAAACTGTGCAGTCAAACCGCCATATATGTATGCTTAGGCATCAGCATCATAAATAGTAACATTTTCTAGTGCTAGTATTTTAATATGAACTCAATGAATCCGACTACACCAGATTCATTATCTCTAATCCTCTCTAGAACAAATGCATTTGTAATAAGCGATACAAATAACTGTTCTCAAATGTTTACTATGTCAGGAACATATTTATATGATTTTCATTTAAGTAAATGAGTCCTGCCGAGTTCCCTTGTAATTAGAAATTGTGCAATGAGTTGTGTGTCAAAGATAAAGAGTATATTCAGTCACATACTTTATTTATTCTTCTTACATAAACATATAATTAAATTTCTAATGGAGTTACATTTGTCAGCCTATTTGTACCACTGACATACACATATACATCCATTTCCAAAGGAGTTACTGACAAGTATGGAAATTGTTGAATCTTTACAGTTCTGAGGAGTGTACAACCTACAAAATGCAGCTATAGAGCTAGTTTCGACATGTTGGAAATTCTTTAATATCATTCTGCAGGCGCATTTCTATTTTGATTCATATTCCTTAAACAAATAAAACAGACGATTGAGTTTAAAAGGTTAAAGCTGGTTTTAAATTTTAAAAGTGTTAACACTGTACCTCTCTCGCGCTCGCGTTCCTATTCATTACGGGATTCAGCCGCAAATCAAATGGAATTAGAACAGGGCTGTAAGGAGGATATGGCAAAGTTTGAATGCGTTATTCTTCAGGAAGTCTATCAAGTAGGAAGTTTATGCGCCAATGCATTATCGTGGAGTAGTTGGATATATCGGGTACCGGTGAGCAAATGGGTGCTTGGATAATGTTTCACAAATTTTCTCAACACTTTTGGTAGCATACAGGTGCCTAATGACACTAGCAGAGTCAGATGTAGCTACCTGGACGATTGGGCCTTTAGCTTCGAAAAATAATGCGTCGAAAGCTCTTTTAGCACTCCGACTGCGTCGAGCTATTTCTGGTTATTGCTAGTTTTCTCCAAAATGTATTACCTTATCTTGCGTCGGATTAAAAGAGGAAATACTTGTTTCATTTCATCACGTATGATAATCTCGTTTAAATGTGTCTCGTTACTATTGTCATAGTTGGTGAGTAGCTCTTTCGTGGTTGTAATCCGAGTATTTTTTTATGGTCGTCAATAAATGCTGAACCGATCTTGAATAAACCGTTTTTTTAAGCTTCCGATGATATTTTTTATCTATTGCAAACAGTTGACGAATTAATGTCTGTAATAAAAGAAAAGTATTACACTGTGTATCAAGCAGTTTCATTAATTGTCCCCTTCATAGGATCCATCTACTACTCTCCAGTCTCAGATAACGGTCTTCCAGAACGCGGGGCACCTGCCGTTAAATACACCGCCATCTCTGAAACGATGAAATTCTAGGATACGACAGATTTACATCATCATACTTTATTCAAGTCGGCTTTGATATAAGCCGGACAGTACCCTAATAGTGCCCGGATTTTACATTATGCTCAATATCAGAATTGCATATCATTTTTTATTGAAGGTTAGTTTATGAATCTAAATGCATTAACTTTTTTGACAGTCTTAAAGAAACAAGAACGTTATAAGAACATATTCAGATCTTTTTATATTCCCTTATATATATATATAAGTCAAATATTCTAAAGAGGTGTGGGTGTAGAGAGCATAATGCGTTGTAAGCTGGAATCAACTCCATGTCACTGGTAACAACACCTATCCCCTAGCTCTCTTTATATATATATATATATATATATATATATATATATATATATATATATATATATATATATATATATATATATATATATATATATATATATATATATATATATATATATATATATATATATATATATATATATATATATATATATATATATATATATATATATATATATATATATATATATATATATATATATATATATAGAGAGAGAGAGAGAGAGAGAGAGAGAGAGAGAGAGAGAGAGAGAGAGAGAGAGAGGTGGAGCATTGATAAAATGGCATTACAATACTGTCGTGAGAGCTTCATAGATAAATTACATTACATTAATTAAATTACACAGAACTTCAGATAAATTATCATGCTAAGTATATTTACCTAATTTACCAATTGAAATTATATAAAATGGATGCAATTATTTTAATAATTACATTCTGACTGGTTGGTTGCAGACAATTGAGAATCTTACACAATCGAGAGACCTGGCCTGGGTAATGCAATTTTTTTTTAGCTCCGCTTGAGATGAATGCCATCATATCATATAAAAAACAATATGCAGGGTTTCTTAGTGATCAGTATGCAAGCCTCAGGAGAATTGGTCTATAAAAATATAGTCTGATAGCCTTAAAGCAAAATATCAATCTCAAACTTAAACTCAGATTTTTCTATCTCAGCTTGCAACGCATATGAAGCAAAGTTGTTTAAATATGTCTTCTTTTCTTCGCTAGATGAGGGTGTGCACACTTTGTTTTCTACTTCTTCTGTGTGCGGCTGGAATCGCTGTTCTCATTCACTTCGTTAGAAAGACTGAAGGTATGACTATTCAATTTAGTGCACATACTACACTTTTTATATATATACGTATAAATTGTTCATCCCAGTGTGTGCCAGAAGTTTACCGTCAAAACTCAAAAATAGTAAAACGATCCAGTCGTTTTCCGATCCCGTGTTAAAATACTCTCAAAAGAGACTAGAACTACTTACTCCTCGAGGTTTCTTGGCTACAGCTGAGTAGGCGTGCATAACTGTGCCATATCCTCACGTGATATGCAAATCAGTAGCTTTCTATTTAAGAAATCTGTACCATCAAGTTCCAGCTGTAAATCCCATTGTACAATCCCACTGTAAATAACTGTCAAAATAATGCTGTCATTCCCATGCCAACTCGTATTCTCTCACACTGTCTAGCCAGTAACTGTGCAAATCTTATCGGCTCGAAGTCGAATATAAACTTTCCTAGCTGTTCTGCTTTCGAAATCTTCGGTGATGCCAAGTTTGACGACTGCGCAACAGATGTAAAGCATTTATGAGGGTCTGCCACCCAAATCAGTCGAAGAAATCTTGTTATAACATTGATAGCAATGTAAATGAGTGAATTCTATTTTACATGTTTCGTTCATAAAACTGATTGAAGTTAATATTAGTTGTTAGAAAGTTAAATTCGGTTTAACACTTACGATGAAGCTCGTATCAAAAAAGATAAAATGTTATGAAATATCATTTTACATGTTCGTGTTGAGATTTTATTAATTTATCTAAAAATTGACAGGTATATAATAAAATTATCGTTATCACTGTAGTTCAGTCTTGATTGATAGATCACGTCTTCATGTCTGCCTCAGAAAATCCGGATCATTACTAGTCATTTCGCGACTCTTAATGGTACGCATTTTCTGATAGTGACAACTTGATGTGATCTAGCAACCGAGATGGCATTACTGTGATATTAATATATACGTATGCACATGTAAGACACGTGAAATCGTTATTGAACAAATAATTGCAACCAAACTGAGTCTTCTTACATCAACCTATGATCCGGGTAGGGGTTTCTAAAACTCAAACCTTGTGAGTTTTCTTCTCTTTCTGCATCTGTCTGTCTGTCTGTCTCTGTCTCTTGGAAATCATTCGTTTAAAGTCTTCATTGGCACAGAAGGTCATGACGAATGTAGCTTTGTTACTATATAACAAGATGTTCCCAAGAAGAATATAATATAGTTGATAAATAAGGAATGATCACAAAAAGTTGTCGAGCTGCTCTACACGTGGAATCTTGACTTCGGTTTTCATCTTTGACTCCTGTTTACTTCCCATCATTTCAGATATATTTCTACATTTGGCATTTGAGTGATTACCAGAAATCATTTTTATCTTTAACACACACACAGAGAGAGAGATATATATATATATATATATATATATATATATATATATATATATATATATATATATATATATATATATATATATATATATATATATATATATATATATATATATATATATATATATATATATATATATATATATATATATATATATATATATATATATATATATATATATATATATATATATATATATATATATATATATATATATATATATATATATATATAGACAAAGATGAATTTCGTAAATTTTTAGAAAGAGAAAGAGAGCGAGACAGATAATTGGTTTAAATAAAACGGAGATATGACTGATTTATACATGTTGTTATGGAGGGAGGCGAGTGTATCACAAACATGTATTTCTGGATTTTATATTTTTGCAGATGTGACTACTTCTGACACAGCAAGTAAGTCGAGATAGAGGGACTACGTAAATGACGTGCACACTTTTACTTTTGATGTATTTTTGAAATACAAACACGCACTGCCATTCACATCTCCCTTTTTCTACCTTAAACAAACAAGTGTAAAGAAAAACGATGCCAACGCTTTATGTATATGCCGAGTCAAAATTATTCCATAGTTTAATCACACAAGTAAGTTTAACATCTGCCAAAAAACGGGGATGTTATAGCAAAATTATTCCTCATCTCCATACTTGCAAGAACTGTGTTGCTGAATATCATGGCAAGACCGTGGAATGAATAGCCAGAAAAACGTACTTCTGGATAAACTGAACACTAAACTGCCCAACTATTAAGACTCGGCAGTCAGATCCCGTTAGATGCTGTCTATCAGCGTGGATCAAGTCAGAGCACATACTAAATGGCACATACTGGCTTCGGCAACTGAAAAATACAAGAGAAATGTGGCCTTAAAGACAAAGTCTCGCTTCTTTATTGCAGTCCCCTATACTCACAAACACAAATATACATATTTTACTCTTAACTCTCTCTCCATTTATGTTCCTACAACAGAATAGTTTTTATATCGTTTTACTGTTATTAATACTCCAACTTCAGTATATTACTTGACCTACTTCTATATTATTTTTATTAGTATTTGTATCCCGCATTATCATCCAATTTTTTATTCTAAATATTTTACAGTTGTTTCACAGCACGATCGCATAATTTATTCCAATTCATCTGAAATTTCAGCATGCGTAACTAATAGTGCCAACTTTGGTTTGAACATTATTATCGCCTGCAACACCACGGTTAAGATTATTTCCAACATCAGCATCTTCAAGAATCCTTCAAATAATGCCACTGCATTGGAAATAATACTTACAAGTCAGGTAATGAATTATAGCAAAGCTAATTCATGACACATTCATCCTTTCAATATCATATGGAGTACTACGCTCAATATCTTCATTATGATAAAAGACATACACATGGGGAAGCAAGCTAAATCCACTCTGTAAACATTGTATATGAGAGGACTAGTATGTACGATATTAATGTTAGCCCGTTAGTTGAATTAGGTAAAGGATTTTTTTATATGTAAATATTAGGCGATTTTCAGGAGATTACTACAAGGAAAAAGTTCCAAAGATCAATTTTAGATGGGAAAAAGGACAAGTGTTATAATTACCAAACTGCCAACATTACATTTTTTAAAATAAAAAAAAACTACTTTTGTAAAATGCATGACATCTTTCTTTAGTGTTGATATTGAAATCTGATAATTAATTTCAAGGACATCAACTATATATAATGGGATTTATTAATTTTAATGTATGTGACTGATTTCCATGTATGCGCTTGTATATTTGTATATTTATTGAAGCATACCAATATGTAGATTAGTCATACCAATGTGTGAAGAACTTTAGACTTTTTTAGAATTTCTGTCGTGAATTTTACTGAAGGATGGTGTTGATCGCTTGTGATATGAAGTCGTCCAGATTTTCTTCCATGCTACCATTTAATTTCTGTATCATAGATGAAGCGTGGTATGATACAAATTCCGCCACTGCTAAAGGTTGTCCCTCCAGTCTTCCCATAAAAGTAATAGAATACTAGGGGCTATTTTTGTAACCTTTGTTGTTGCATTGATTGGAGATATTTTTCTTCATTAAATACAAACTTATTTGCAGAATTCGATCCGACTATGAAGCATTTCAAAATGGGTCTGAAGAGTTCTCTGAACATTGAATGAACCTAGTCTACGACAGAGACCTGTTAGTGGCGGCAATACAAAGGGATATAAAAGCAAACCTCAATGAACTACTAAAATATTCAGAAAATGAAAAGGTTGATCTGATGCCAATTATCTTGATCCTTCATCCAGAAAACCCCAAAGTAGGTTAAGTCATCCAGAAACACTGACCCATCTTTGAATCTTGTTACGCACAACCGTTAATCCTCCCTAACAAACTAGTTGTAGCCTAACGCAGACCGAACAAAATTCAAAGACATCCGAGTCTTCATCCGAATTACAAGACCAGACTGGTCACTGGGTTGTGATAAAGGATGCACAGTCTGTCAACATGTGATAGAGATCAACACACTCTATATCACAGCACGAGCAAACCATTTAACACACAAGGTCAAACAGAAAGCGCACAACAGAAAATGTAATTTTATCTCATCACACGTACGATTTGCGACCTTCAGTGCGTCAGAGGAACAGGTAAGCTACACACAAGAATCAATTTTCACATATCGGACTGTGTGACAAAGACAGAAGTCAATTTGCAGAACACATCTTCTCCTGGCCACACGTTTAGTAATGCAACACTATTGTTCGCAGACCGACTGGAGATCCAAAACCAGGAAAGGAAAGTATTTTTCCTGGATACGCCACCTTTGAACATTGAAACCAAATAGCTAAAAATAACGAAGACTCCACAAGGACAACCAGAAGAAAAAAAAATGCAATATCCGGGATAAAATTATAATAATCACAGCACTTAACATTAAGGCCGATGCGCTGTATCGAATCATCAAATATTTCAAGCTATAACCTGTCTCTGTTTTGTTTGTCTTTGACAATGACTGAATGATACTTCAAAGCACTTAGACTTGTTAAAAAAATAGTTTTTCACTGTTCGTTTTGAGTTTCTTTCATATATCTTAATCAATTCCTTCCACACGCGATCCCATGCTGGTTCCAGTGCGCTTGTTGAAACTAATGTTATTCGCCATATGATATATATATATATCATAAGGAGAATAGCAAATATACACCAATCTACAATCAATGCCTGTTGATAAAGAGGGTGACCTAAGGAAGTCTCATGGTTTATAGACATATGTATTGAACATATCAACGCATAGAAACATACCAATTCACACTTCACGGTTGGAACTAAAGATACGTTAATATTCAGTGTAGAAAGAAAGCCATTTGTAAAGTTGCCTTTTGGCATGGAACTTTTCATATGTACCATTGTTTATGATGAAAACGTTTTGGCAGACAGTATAGTTTTGGCTCTTTCTTAAAATGAGACATATTTTTTATTTCCTTATTAAACCTACAGAAATAAACACATTGTATGAATGATAAGTTTTGCTATAGTTTACTTATGTTTTATACTTTGTATCCCGTGTTCATTTTATTTCATTACAGAATCCAAAAAGTGATGGATGGACTATGAATTACACTTCTCAAATGGATACAACCAGTATTACACTAATAGGACCAGCTGCAAATTGCAGCAGTGGAGGGGAGTATAATATAACCATCACAAACAACTCTACAAATACGTTATTACTAAGCAGTATAACTCTGGAAGTCAAAGGTAGGCTACCAATCTAACACTACCAGTTTGGTGATGTTAGACATAAAACCTAACATGGGTATTCATTTCAAATGTATTTTATGAAGAGTCGAACACATTTTTATATTTTGCGAGCCTTGAAATGCAACGCAATGAATTTGGATGCTTTTCATAAATTATGTTTTAAATGGGCACAAATGTAAGTCTGTTGTTCTGGGTTGACAAAAATGTATAGTTTATTTGAAAACTCCTCATAATAATGTAGCGAGATGGCTTTGAAATACATCAAGATATCTCGGTTGTTACGGCTTTCCTTCCTTTGCATGAGGTTATGATGCCATTTGTGACGTCTTGCGGTGTAATTGTATGTGATAAAAAGTTTTAAAATATATGAATATATTAACGTAAATAGCACAGTTGTCATGTGAGAAAAGACAGTTCTCAATAATGATTAATATAAACCAATATCTGGTATAACAGTTTTAATAACGTTTGAGAAAAAATAAAAATATTTATTGTGAAAGAGTACATGAACGACAAAAACAACCGTCAACCGTATTTATGTTCCATATGATCTGGGTCAAACGAAGCAAGCCAAGAATATATTTGGATGTCATCAAAACTGGGGCAATATTTGTTGATCAGCACTAGAATTGCACACGGTTTTGAGAAATACTTATTTACTAATGTGTGTGTGTGTGTGTGTGTGTGTGTCTCTATATATATATATATATATCACAAATTAACCATATAATAAGTATATATTATAGACCAAAGCATTGTTTGTTTGACACATCGTGCAAGTAATATTTCTTTGTTAATGTGCAAAAAAATTATATGGAAGAACAAAGACCGATAGTCCCCTAACAGAAGTGTAATTTCAGAAGTAAAAACATTTGCTGTAATCATAAGGTTTAGTTTTGTTTTATCTTCATCTTGCATGATATAAATATACAGTTATTATATATTATAGCTCTCTCTTCAGCCAACATTCAAAAATACTACTGCTAAATTTTTCTCTTTGCAGGAAACCTAACCGTTAAATGGTCAAATTCCAGCTGTACAAACGTAACTTGCCAGTCTCTTGGGCAATGCGAAAGAGGTTTTGAGCTACAAATGTATTCAACCAACTTTGCTTACGGGTCAAACTTTCATTCTACTTGTAATAAAATCTGTTCCGAGATTTACGGTTGTACAGCACGTTGTGATGGAACAATATTCCCAGTCGTCCAAAATTTCACAGTCACGTGCACACTGTTTGATATTTTAAATGAGAAAGAAATATTGACCCAAGATATCACAAGGTGCAGTTGAAGTGATTATCTATTAGTAACATTAATTATCAGGACTTTTGGTCTGCTTTGCAATAAATTACTTCTTTATACTATTAAATGGTTACAATACATCGAACTACATTACCTTTTTAAAACATGAAAACGTGTTATAATTTACATGAAAGCATCCAGTCATTCCAACATACATAAATACATAGAGACACACATGTAACCCTCCATACAAACGGGAAACGGACAGATGTATTAATGAAAAATACAAATATTGAAATAAGTGTGTGTCACAGTATATAGTATGGTCTTTGACATATTGAAAGGTTGTCTAATGTTACAGTTACTATTTTTAGTCAGCAAAGACAAAACATCGATTTATTACATGTGGCTATGTATGGGAAACAACAATTCATTCATTGTACATATAGACAAGGCCTAAATCAGTTATACATTTGGAATGGGATTACCACAGAAACAATGTATGTCAGGTAGTAAATAGTGTTCAAGTTAATGCTACCATTTCAGTTAAAAAAATCAAGAGTTCAAAGAGAGCGGGTGTGCAGTCTTAAGTCTTATAACTTTTTTCACTGGCACATTTGAGTAAATAATGTACACTGAATTGTACAATTAATGCGTCAATAAAACATTGTAAAAATTGGTATCAAAGTAGTTTTGGGTACATTAGTTAGCCATGAAACATACTGATATATTAACGGCATGTATCTCCTTGGTTTCCACAGAACAACAGCAGATTTCTTCACAAGTCAAATCTAGCTGTACGTTCATTTATCCAAATTGCTAATTTTTATATGATGTTCTTTCTATAGTAGACTTCAATCTTATTCAAACGTACAAATCTATGTTGGTGCCGCCGTAGGTTTTATTTTATACATTTAAATTTATCTTTTATAAAATTCTAAGTCTTTTAGTGTGTGTTTATGTTCAAGACATGGTTATTCATAACTATTTCAATATATTCTGGTTACAAAACCTCCTTCACAGAATTGCCAAACGGGGTAAAGGATAAACATACCACCTGTATTACCAATAACAATAAAGACATTTTGTTTTATTTAAATCTTCAAACTAGCTATTTGCCTCATATATATATATATATATATATATATATATATATATATATATATATATATATATATATATATATATATATATATATATATATATATATATATATATATATATATATATATATATATATATATATATATATATATATATATATATATATATATATATATATATATATATATAAAAAGAAAGAGAGAGAAACCCGTTATAACCGAAACCCTCGTGACTGAAGCGATTTTATCGGTTATGAAAAGTTTTCTGTTTACTTAGTCTTTTGCAGATACGAAATAGTCTTCTAAACGCTTATGGGACGAGAGAGAGAGAGAGAGAGAGAGAGAGAGAGAGAGAGAGAGAGAGAGAGTATAAATTAGTGTGTGTGTCAGTACACAATATTAGGAAAGCAATTTGGTATTTTAATGCATATATTTAAGAAAGAATTTGCTGAACAATGTACATCCTGTCACGTGAATAATAATCTGCTTGACAATTCAATCATTTTTCTAAGAGATATCAGAGGAATGAGATACTTTTATAACATTACCACAAGTCCATTGGAATTATGAATGATAATCCACAATGTTTAAATATTTAAATACTCCATGTATTTCGTAACATTCACCCTTCAATATCATGTTGTTCCTTGCATCTTTCTTTAACTAATTTGATTTTTGTTCATGACTCCGTTTCGCATCAAATAACGTTCATTGTTAGTAATCGTAAAGGTTTGTAATCACTGCATACAATCAAAAACTTCAGGGTATGTCATGTCATCAAAACACCGCTCAAAACATACAATCTCATCATCATATTCATCGCTTTCAACATAGGTTCAGGAAACCACGATGCAAGTTCACCCTCCAGTCACTGAAATTATACTACATGAACATTATTGTTAACATTATTTTAGTGCTGAGGGTCGTAATTAATGAGCCAGCAATCGAACCAAGGGTATACTTTCCTCATTGTCATCTTCATGGACTTTACCAATGTCCGCATTAATAAGGCAGCAAGAAACTTCAAAGCACTTTTTGATTGTGCCAGGTGTCGTCTCTTGCCAGGCTTTTGAAATTCAGTGGATGGTATCTAAGGGGGTACTTTGTTTACAAAGTTCACTAACACTGTCCGCACAATTAATCTTAGCCACAAGACAACTCAGTCGATGAAAATCGAGTGAATCCGACTTTTAGAATACTGCTTATTCGGTCTTCGCTGTCAATGCATCATAATCGACGCCTCTTGCCTGGTTTCAAAAACGCTGATATTATAAGCAAACAATATTATATTGATTATCTATACAAATGAATGGCATCAATCACATTTAGATAATTAGCAGATAAACATAGTCCTTTTTAAGTGGCTACTACAAGCATTTAGTCATTAATACATGCAATTTTCCTTAAAAGCTGGGTCTTTGGTAAAGACTTCAGATTAACCTATTGTCAGCCATAATCCTTGTCTGCGCGCTTTTCACGTATTGTTTTAACCTCACACCCCGGGGGAGTGGGGTGGGGCAGGGCATTTTCAGAGTATCTCACCGATCAACCCACTACAGTATTCGCTAACCGTAATAAATCTGTTCCCGCATTTGTCAGGAATTTATATATATGCAAGTCTCCTGAAAGTGAGAACGAGAACACATTCTCAACACTGATCTTATCACTTGTTTTTCCATCCCTATGCAATATATAGTTTAACATGTTACGCTAATCGTATTTTTCTGTCAGTTTTCACCCTAATACACGTTTGTAAGAAGTGTGTAGGAAATCACCATAGCTTACTTACTGGTAATGAGTCTCCCCAATATACACGTTTGCAAACTAGTTTCATTATTATCCACGACGAAAACAACACAATCGCATTATTCTCATACAAAATCATATCATGCCGTTATCACGATTCGCCATCATGGAATACCATCATCTTATGCTATTGAAGGAAATAAAGCTATTTGCAGACAAAATTCTTCGTACAACTGAGAAACATGTGTATTTTCTAAATTTACTTAAGGAACGTTATGGCTAAACAAATGTTTTCGATAATGAGTCCGAGGTAAATTATTATGTTTAGATATATTTATGTGGCCCGGTTTTCCTCATTTTAATTTAAAGACAACTGGCTGTTTGAATTTAAAAAGCTGTTAAATTAATTATTTATGGATAAACAACATCGAATATGTAGAAAAGCCAGCTTCATTAAACAGAGACTTCTATAAACTGAACATTGAAGACATTATGTATATTGTCCATATATGTCTAGCAGTGACAAGGTCCTGCTTTTATTAAGGTGTATGTGACTTTCTCAAGTTACACGCTGTATATTCTGACCACATGACTTGCATTGAGCAGAGTACAACCCATACATTGTAATTAGGTTTTATTGATAGAACTACCTAGATTACAGTATTGTATTGAAAATATGTACAACTATTTAATCAACTGTTACTTATACAAACTATTTATTTTGCTAGTTTTTAAAACCTCACCAGAAAATGACGAAGTCGACAAAATTGAAAAATAAATTTGGCATAACCCCTATAAACGTGCACGAGAGCACACGCACAGATGATGTATTAATAAAGAATCTATTGCAAAACTAATGTTACTTTTATCAACAGGATATAGGTTTCATTGGCAAACACTGATGTAGCTGAGGTTTGGGGACATACCGACATAGATGATGAAAATATACTTGAGCTTACCTGTGTTATAACTGGCATTTATACTTAATACTAGACATAATAGATAATTTAAGAACATATATATAATCAGTTAGAAAATAATGAGGAAAATGCATTAATTGCATATGATATAAAATATATGCACCAAAAGTTAATAATATATAATGTATATTTTATAAGTGTGAATATGTCTAGATAAATGTATGTATTCAATGCAAGCCCTCAGAAACATATATCAAATACTTGTATAAACTATTAGTTTGTATAGCCTGGAATGTGTCTCTGCTATTTTCGAGGAAAACATTGTCTTTCAAACTCTGAGGCAGTTCACTTCTTAGCTATGGTCTGTATCAAAATTGGTCACAGCAAATTAATTGAATTAATTTTTCCATTCACCTCCAAATGCATGGACGGCCTACGTATTGTTATTGCTGATTTCAATTAAGATCCCATTATGAAGATGACACTACACTTACATTCGGAGTCTTTCTTTGGCTGCTGATACTTTCAGTGCAGGCCGATAGTGCATTCTTTCATCTTATTAATATCCCGTTCTCAATTGGCATTTCTAATGTTTTTATTGCTACTGACTTCTAAAGTCGGACATACAATTAATAGAAAGTCTACCTAAATCTACATTCATAAAGCGATCCAAACTGACAACTGATAATTTACTCGAAACTTCGAAATCGATACACCTCAAGCTATTGTTGATAAATGTACGCGCTAATTCATTTCTATTAAACATTCTTGCAAAGTCCAAACGTTTATGCTTGAGAGCCAGGACGAGTTCAAGTGGGTGGAATCGGTGCCAATGAGGTATGTTTTAACTCGAAACGTTAAAAATTCAAAGCCTGATATGAGGTATGTTTTAACTCGAAACGTTAAGAATTCAAAGCCTGATACGAGGTATGTTTAACTCGAAACGTTAAGAATTCAAAGCCTGATTGAAGACATAGATCTTACTGTCCCTATGGATTAATATCCTGTTCAAACTGTTAAAAACATGCGAGTTACAAATGCAAACATATCACCAATCTGTAAACAAAATGAAGCATAAAATCGTCTTTGTGTCTGATCGACTTAACGTTTTATCAAATCCTATTCTGACAAATTGAAGGGAAAAACAAAAGCAAGAAAACTTTCACTATTGCTGTCCATAAATAAAGTTAATTGCTTATATGTATAGTATTTTCTCCTGGACTGGAGATCACCGCAAGCAAATAAGCTCATCGTTTAATTAAACATTTCAGCATTTTGATTAACAAAAATTCACCGACATGTTTTCTGTCCAGATTTCAATTAAGTCTACCATTTTGGTTTTTGACGGCGGTGAAATTAATGTCTACCTTAAAATGTATTCATCAAACGTTGTTGACTAGAAATAACTTTCAGATTTATACAAATAAATATAGGGCCTTTTCCAGAAATTAAACAACGCAAATGAACATGGATTGCATTGGATCAGAAGTTAAATACCCAAGACGACTATTGGATCAAAAGAAATCTGATTCTTAACAACTCTCAGCCAGTCTGCTCTTTTCAGATGATCGGATTCATATAACTCATTTTACATCTTCCTAAACGATACACTTTCATGCTCAATTTCATCAGTTGGTATCAATGTTTCACTTTCATTAATGTGATCCAAAGTGATCTTGAAAGAATTTGATATTGTAAGTTGTAGCATCTAATCATGCGAGGAAGTCATTCCCCTACGAATAGGTCTGGGAAAAGAATCACGGAGTAGAATGTATTAACCCGTCTGTCTACATTTTCAACACGCATTCTTTGCAGAAATCATACGCACTTTTCCACGTCTTTTTCCGATACTTTTTCTGGCATTTTTTTATTACTTCATCTTGTTGGAAAGCATGCTGTTCATATGAATGATATATGTAGAATGTTTCGCTCAAAAAATCAACCTCAATCAAATCTTCCAGAACAATGGCAGATGATTTCTCCCCCAAACCGAAATGAATGACTTTCATTTTTCTTTGCTGGGATAAGATTTCTGTCAAGATGCCTTGGTGTCTCTTCAAGCGGTACCTGAAATCAACTATGTATCCAACTACAAATCCCTCCCATGTCTTAACATGCGCCATATGCAAGACAGCCTTTGCTTCTCCAGCGAATGGATTCAAAAAACATGTTCTACAAAAGTCATAAGAACGATTCCCCACTCTCCAATCCTGTTCCCCAAGTCTCGCCATCGCACTTCTAATTGCATCTTCTCGTTTATATGCGTATGCCGGATCTGGGTGATATATATGGTAGCTGTCCATTCTCAGATTTACCACAACTTCATCTAACACGACTGTTCTCGAGGCAAAGAGATAGTTAGCTCCATAATGGATAATCTTGATTTTACTTTGGTTAGGCAGTACTTCTGTCAGAATACCTTTATGCCAGATCCAGTAATATTTTGTATTCCACCATACGACCAGGAATGAATTCTTCCAAGGATCTAACTGTTTCGATGTGCAGCTGAAATGTCGTTTTCCCGGAAGTAGGATACACAGATGTATCAAACGGAACATTCTGATGCAGGGTCTCTTTACATTCAAGGTCTTTAAGTACTATTTCTGCTGTCTCGGGCGAAATAACTCCAGTTTGCATGCGGTTATCAACCTTAGCCCAGTGAACTAGATGGTTTGAAGTATTTGAAAAAATATCAAACTTTTGTTCCCCCACCCTGTGTCTTGCCTGCAAGACGGCTGTATTTGCAGGATATGTGTTGTACTCAGAGAAGCTAATTCTGCGGAGATCATCTTCTTCCAAATCAATTTAAAAGGCTTCTTCCACTATCGTTCGTGTTGCAAACCAGTGTCTCTGTGCGTAGTGTATAACTGTAATTTCACAATTGGTATCGCTGGGATATCCAGATACCGAGACTCGACCACCTTTGTGACGCAAACCCCAGTACATGAAGGATACGATATCACCTTTGCGCAACTCAAATGGATCAGTGACGACCTCTTCCTCGTCAATCATTGTGATTTCTTCTGCCAGATGCTTTGAATTTCTGAACCACTTGCTGTACTTTTTCTCACCTATCTTTTTCATTGCCCTTTTGATGATGTCCTGTCTGCTATATATATGGATTGGATGATAGTGGTGAACGAAGACATCTTCTTCTAACAGACTGAAAGTGAATCTTTCTTCTTTTACTTAAGGCACGCCACGAAAACCCTAATACGAGTAATGGACGACACTGATTTCAAGTTTTGCTTCAGTGTCGTTGGGAATTACCTTTGTGCACACAGTTTTGTGCCAACAGTTGTTACGATACATAAATTGTATCAGATCTCCTGCCCTAACGTCCGTATTTACAAATGCCGACACCTTGCGGATTAAAGATGTTGACCAAGCTCGACCGACGGATTGATCAAAGTAAATCTGCCGTTCAAATTTAGGTATATCTGACTGTATGTACTTATCGTGATTAGGTTCCAGTGGTTTCACAGAGCCGTCATCAACCTTTGCCCAGTGGCACAAGTGGCCCGAACGATTGTTAAACAATCCAAATTTCTTCTCACCAACTCTCTGACGCGCTCTTCGTACAACGTCATCTGGCGAATAGACAGTGTAGCCAGAATAGTTAAAGTTTGAAAATATCTTTCCTTCCTATGTTAATTTGAAGCTCATCTTCTACGATTTCTCTTTTTGAAAGCAAGGACCCTAGGGCATAGTGAATTATACCAACATTTCCTGAGTTGCTGTCTACGAACGATACAATTGCCTCATGTTGCAAGCCCCAGTATCGATATTGGATGACGTCACCATTATTGAATTTCCGTTGTATTTTACCTTCTTTCTTTTGCCTCTGAAAGGAGATTTTACTGTTTTGAGAACATTAGAGCTGCCCCATTAAATGACGAGATAAATTATTGAAAGCGGCACGAGAACAGTTATCAAGGTAGCGGTTGAAGTAATAGTTATGCCAGCTATGATGTTAAGAATTGTTTATATCGAAAGAAGTTTAAACCTGTAGCAGCGCATGCATATTTGACCAGCCCGAAGTTTTTGGTGTAAACCTAAATGCAAATAAATGTTCTTGAAAAGTAAACTGATAAGAAATACAGTTTGGATTACTGTTGGTGCGTACAGAGCACAATAGCGTACCAACGAGGCAAATCATCCGCTGTTATTTAAGCAAACTGTACGATTATCTTTGCAATTTTCATTCCTGGTCCTGCGGCGGAACCGAGAAAACGCTCCATTACTTGTTCAACCTGACCACTGAATTGTAAACCAGTAACGCAGCAATTGTAGAAATGTTCACAGTTTAGAAACAATACTGAAGAAGGTGGATCCTGATCCAATGCCTTTTGAGCTCGATCGAGAACTACTTGTGGCTGAAACTTTGGTGATTTATATCGCACAACATAAAATTCGTCAACTTGAAGGTCTCGAAGTTCACAGGTTTCTCGAATTCTAAAGTTTGCATCAAACGGGGTGGATGCAAAGTGGATAGAAGATATGAAAGCGCGATGGTTAGTCCCTTTAACATCAAACACTTTTTTGACGATGGCATGATGTTTGTACAAACATTTTTGCTCTCGGTCTACGTATCGCAAGTATGACCGCCCTCCAAGGCATATGTGGTCTCCCGGCCGTAAATCTTTGAATGAGGGCAGGCGTTCTTTCTCTGAGCAAAACGCACAACCTATGGCTGGAGGCAAAGTCTTGCTGTCCTTCCGGTAAGACTATAACGTAAAATAATAGAGTAAAATTGAGTAAATACTAAAAACGAACCTTTCTCAAGCACATTCCCCATTCCTGTTCGACTAGCATGTGCCTACTGCAACTACGTACATATCTGCAATGATAACATACTACTACTTGTCATTATTATTATTATTATTATTATTATTATTATTATTATTATTATTATTATTATTAATGTTGTTAGTATAAGATCCATATGAAGCGGCGTATTAGACAGATACAAACGGTTGGACAAAATATAGTCGAAAAATGTTTAAATATGGTTTGTCGTGTGTGATTTTGGCAGTGTTTCTTGTTGAAATACATTAATCCAGAATTCATGATCTCTTGTATAAATAATAGCCATCGTATTTGTTTCTACATGATGAGTTTTTTGTATCCTCTCAATGACGTATCTTAGGCCATTCGTTGTCTCTAATACTGCGGGACCATTTTAGAAACCAATGAATATTTAAAATTAGCTACTCACTTTTGGAATAATATGAAAGTGACTTATTTGATAGAAAACTGTGGAATGTTGAGTTTATACTTGCCAGAATTCACTCCAGTTATAGCAGGACTTCTACAGGTATCCATAACAGGTCTACTGCTCTTCCTTCTGCAAATAAATGGTATTGCTGAACAAAATTCTTATTCTTGTAGATTGTTTGCTGATAATACTTTGCTGACATATCCTTCCACCGTATTTTAATGAGACCGAAACTATCTTGGATATCAAAACTCTAAACTCCAAGAGGAACCAATGACTGCTCGGCGTAAATTGTGCTAAAACTGATATGACGATATTCTCCACTCGTTTGCAGTTTCCTTTTCTAAATTGTTCATTGACAATGAAATAATTACTTTAATAAATTGCCATGAATACCGAAGTTAACTATTAGCAGCAATGAAAAGAGGTATTAACATATGCATGGTTTATTCAATTATGTTTCCAAAACAATGTGCTAGCTTAACGCGATGAAATTTAGTTAAATCCGAAAATCTCTAGAAACACTTCAATTTGAGGCAGAAAGAGTTATAACACCGGGACCACCAGTCTTTAGAAAAAACCACCTGAACTAGCAAGAGTAGAGACCTTGACGGCATCATTTAAAAAACTGAAAAACTGAACAACTGATCTACAAAATAGTTATCAGCAACAACATAAAATCCTGTACCAATTACTACAAAGTTTTACAACGAATCCTGGGTGAGTGGTTTTCAACACTGTTGTAATAAAGCCTGAGAAGTAGTGTTAAAATTTTAATTAAAGAATAAATACACCATCTACTACTGATCTGCATTTTTGTCTTAAGAAATCTCCTGGGCCTAAATTCTTTAGTGTGTTTATGACATAAACCTAACCCAGTGGTCTTTAAATATGTTATGAGAAGACTTTGTCTAGTGATCAAGAAAAGTTTATTAAAACAATATGCTAACATTCAATATAACTTTCTAAGTTGGAAAAACGTGTAACTAACCGTTTCGCTTTCCTATATTATGCAATAAACTGTTTAAAACCAAAGCTGTTGTAACAAAACATCCATAGAGTCACTATCATCTCATATAAACCAATACACATATAATTAAACGTCAGTGCATCCCATGCGTTTTATTAATTTCACTTAGCAGGGAATCTACTATCATGCTGAGGGAAGTCTCCTCTAATTCGTCATCCAGCTTGAAGGGAAATAAAAAAGAATTGTGAATGAAACTGAAAAAAAAGAAAATTATCGCAAGAAAACTACTAGACTTGTTTAACAGAGTCAAATGTATATACATTTGAGACTAAAGACGAAACCAACAATTTGATTATATCTTATTTATTTAGAATGTGCGTGTCTAAATGTGTGTGTGTTTGTGTGTTTTGGATTTTTAACGTAGCTTTAACAATTTTTCTTTTATATCGCTACGATGTCTGCAGTGTGGCAGTTGAAAGTGATGTCAAGCACTGGGGCATCATGCCGCAGACACGTAGCATGATGTATCACCCAGTCACATTATCCTGACACCAGGCCCACCGGTCCTAACACTAACCCCTTAATTCTGAGCGCCAAGCGAGGCAGCTGCTAGTACCAATTTTTGTAAGTCTTTGGTATAACTCGGCTGGAGTTCGAACCCGCGACCCGCCGCATCCGAGTTGGACGCTCTAATCACTTAGGTCACCAGATCGGTCCGTAAAAATTATGAAAAGTATTTAACAACATGTAAGATATCTTAATGCCTTATGTTTATGCGCAAATGGGCGATTGATTGATTTTCCTCATAAGTATGACAACTATTATAGGCAGGGTGTGTTTCCGTTGGTGTGTGGGAAGGCACTTCTGCACGAAATGATTCTGTTTTAATAGAACGAACACATATTTTAAGACACCTGCGAACTGATTAAGTAAGATATACAAGCAGTTGCAAACATTAGAAAAAGATGTTACTACTGTCATCAATCATGAATGTTAAAGTAAATTTAGTCTAGAGACCCATATCAGAGACCCAGCAAGCAATACGTCAGCTCTCTAGTGGTAAGGCTCCTGGCTCAGACTCAGTCTTAGCAGAAATATACAAGGAAGGCGGTGCAGCTCTGACTGAAAGGCTCCATCAGTTGTTTCATCTCATGTGGCAAAAAGCAACGATCACATAGGAATTCAAGGAAGCTACTATAATACACCTGTATACGTGCAAAGGAAATCTTCAGGCTTGTGACAACTACCGAGGTATCCCTCTGATCCCCATCGCAGGCAAGATTCTCGCCAGGATTCTCCTCGACTTTCTCACATCACACCTTAACCATGGACTCCTACCAGAAAGGCAGTGTGGATTCCGGAAGGAGCATGGAACCACCGACATGGTGTTTGCTGCTAGGCAGTTGAAAGAGAGGAACCAGGAGCAGAATGATGACCTTTTCTCTAGCTATGTCGACCTGACCAAGGTCTTCGACACTGTTAATAGAGAGGGCCTGTGTAAGATCAAAGCCAAGTACGGATGCCTAAGGAAATGTATCACCATGGTTCAGCAATTCCACGACGGCATGGAAGCTAGAGCCCGGAACAATGGTGAGACATCAGATCGCTTTCTTGCCAATGCCTGGAACAGAAGAGGCATTAGTCTAACGACAAAGCTGAATGTGTACAGAGCGACAGTACTCCCTACGCTATTATAAGCCTGCGAAACATGGACGGTGTACCAACGCCATGCGAAGAAGCTGAACCACTTTGACACAACTTTTCTCAGAAGACTCCACAACATCAGGTGGCAAGGCAGGATCCCGGATACTGAGGTCCTTTCCCAAGCAAGCCTGCCCAGTATCTACACCATCTTGATGCAATCATAGTTGCGATGGACAGGCCATGTAGCTCGCACGCCAGACCACAGGCTTCCAAAAAAACCTCTTCTATGGCGAGCTTTAACAAGCAAACCGCAACAAATGAGGCCAGGAAAACGATATAAGGACACCCTGAATGCATTATTGAAGAATTTTGGCATTAGCTACTATGACATGTGGGAGCTGACTGCCTAAGACAGGGTCATGTGATGCTCCTCCATCAGTAAAGGTGCTACAGTTTGCGAGCCGTACAGGATAGCCGCCGAAGAAGAAAGGAGGACCAGGATATCCCAAGCCAGTAACCCCTAGACCACCATTGCTACGATCCCTTGTCAATAATGCCACAGAACATTCAGGGCCCACATCGGTCTCATCAGCCACCTACGACCCCACATACCTTTCGTTCCCGCTACAACACTGGATGACTAAAGTGGTCCTCATCGACTTGATGGTAACAAGATCAGTGACGATGTGCACGATATTTAAGCATGTATACATTCTTGTATTTTTCTGCAGCGGATTCCACGGTGTGTCAAATGTGATATTTATCTCTGCAACTAGTTTCATTCATATTAATGGTGCTTTATTGATATTTTGGGGCATTTGTATTAAATACTGTAGTATTGTTTACTCTCGTAGAACTCAATGTTCATGTTGTTTATTTTAAAACAAATACATAATAGACAGTTTTGGTGGGTATTTAAGTACGTGGTTTTGACTTTCAAATTCTGAATACTCAAAGGGAATTTAATTCCTTGCATTACCCTCTGCAAATATCCAAACTAAACTACGCTCAACGCAAACGGGGTTCGCAAGAATGATTAAAACAATACTAAAACCTATATAAACACAAATCAAACACCTGTCAAGATCAATCCCTTACATCACATTTACATCCAAGTGCTCCACATCAATAGAAGCCGAGGAGCCGACAACAGTACGCCAGTCGATTATTAAGGAACATCTGAATAAAACCTGTTACTTCAACCACAGTCAGCAACGTTGCATCAACAATAATTTCTGACGATTATGGCGTTAGCGCGGTGGCTTATGAATGGTAGAGTCTGACTTTGATCCACATTAGTTCCTGGGGTTTCCGTTAGAAGCTGTGATTACGACGTATTTGTCTGCTTGACTAATAACGCGGAACCCTTACCGTAGCCACCGTTCCGTTGAAGAAAACTAGAAGATTATAACTGTTGCAACGAAGAAATCAGTGGAACTAAGAAAGTGTCGATTTATGCACTTGATGACAAGAGGCAGATTGCAATTCTACGCACTGTAACAGTGGTTTCCAAGCCATAGGTCGCCAACAAAATCATGTTCGCGATGACCTTCTGGAGGGTCAAGGAAGGTCGCCATGATTTTTTGGGGGATGGAAAAATGGAAAACTTATAAAGATTTAGAAATAGGGTCGTTAGGCTCAGGAACGCTATTTTAGGGTTGCGGCCAATAAAGGTTGCAACCACTGCTCTATAACGAAAGTCGGTACTCTCCTGAACCCTACCTCATTTAAACATAAAATATTGACAGATGCCTGCCTAATGGTGTAATTTAATCCCGACTATTGGAATGTGAATCAAACATTCACGCTAGACCATGCATACATACATACATACATACATACATACATACATACATACATACATACATACAAGCATACATACATACATACATAAAGTCAGTCAGTCAGTCAGTCAGTCAGTCAGTCATACATACATACATACATACATACATACATACATACATACATAGTTACAAAAATATACATGTACAATAAATCTTACCACTGTATAGTTTGTCCGTACGAAATTGGCATTTTGCCTTGGTCGAGAAAACGGCGTCCGGGTTTCTCATGGGTTTGTTTTTGATGTGTCAACTCAACTCGCGGAGCGAAGGCAATACAATCAGCGAGGGGTGTAATACAATCTGTGACTGACGAGCACTAGTTTCAATGGATGTCGTCTGAACTTTTGGGAATTCCCCCAGAGGTAATGGATATACACTATTCGTAGAGGACACTTAATACCCTACCCATGCGTCCACATCCACTGGATTGGGTCGGTAACCCGAAATCCGCGTTTGCGTATGCTGAGTAATTGATGGATAACTACCTGCCATTCTGAAGCAACTTATATATTACATATGTTTCATGCATTTCTTGTACAATAGTAAATATCTATTAACTATTAATTATCCAAGCTCCTCATTAGATTTCATGTAACATAACATTCAGGATAAAAGAACAAACAATTGATAGGTGGTGCTGAGCCAAGAAGGTTGGTCAAGAGAACGATAACCTCAGACAATTCATATTAATTGAAGAGTTCAAGAATTGCGTCCAGTGTCACTGAGACGAACAAAATGATGAAAGTTTAGAAAATGCTGATCGTACAGCCCACAATTATTCCTTGACCCTCAAATCTTCTTTTGTCAGTCAGTCTCATACGAGCAATTTCAAATCTCAATTTGGATCAACGTTTAGGAAACAAAGTTTCGATAAGACTGATCAGAAATCCTTCACACGTGCACATATTGCAAGAAGAAATGGCACGTTATTTCTGATTGCAACAGATTGAGAAATAAGCAAAATAATAAAGTCAGAGCTATTTCAAATGATCTTATTTCTAAGAGGTCAAGATCACAGTCATGTATTGAAAGCAAGACATTTGTTGGATCAAACAAAACCCCATTCTGACTTTTTTATGGAAACTTATGAACCACTCATGTCGAAAGGTTCTATATCACTTGCCAGTTAATCTGCCAGTCTTATCCCAAGAGTTTTTTTATTATAAGTACTTTGCCTTTTTCGTGAGAAGACTTCTTCAAATGAAAGTGATCTTATTCGGGGAGCAGACTGCAGCTTTCTTAATGTTCCTCTCCATTGTGTAAATTTGTCACTAGACTTAGTCTCAGGACCTGTGATAGTCGGAACACTAACCACATTACCCATCGAGGGTATTCATTTATTACTAGGCAATGACCTAGCTAGAGATAAGGTTGTGGTTAATCCGCTTGAAACTGACAAACCTTGTTTCGATCAGAAAGTCAATCCTATTGAAAAAGGAATCCCTCATTTATATATAGCTTGTGCAGTTACCAGAGCAATAGCAAAGAAAGCCCGTGACAATGATTGTGATCAGGAAATTATTCCTTTATCTGATAGATGTATTGGTCAGGCTTCTGATGAAGTCACTTTTGCTCCTCGTACTGATCAAAAGGCATTAATGACAGTGATCCTCTTTTTAATAGTCATTCTCTTTATTCCAATCAGAATGACAAACGGCAATCACTCACTGTTGAACAGGAAGAAGTTTCTGTCACTGAAGTCACAAAAGTACCTGTCATTTTGTTCCAAATCCGGCCCTTATGACAAATTGGAGATACTATGTGTTACCCGCTGGTGCCGAATCATCAGTGTGCTATTAAATTGTTGTTCCAGATTCGTATAGGCAGAACATTCTTAGTCTAGCCCATGAAATACTTTTGGCTGGTCATTTAGGGATCCATACGATTTATCACAAGATCTTGAATCATTTTCATTGGCCGAAAATTAAAGGTGATGTTTGTAAATACTGTTGATGTTGCCACACTTTTCAAGTGGTTTGAAAAACTCAATAAGAAGATACTTATGGCTCCTCTGCATCATATTCCTGCATTTGAAGAACCATTAAGTAGAACAATGTTCGACCATGTCGATCTCTTACTTAAGACCAAGTCATGCAAACAATATTTATTGACCATAATGTGTGCGTCAACAAGATCCCCAGAGGCATTTCCTTTGTGGAATATTAAACTTAAAACCATAATAAATGCTTTGAGAATTTGTTTTTCCGCAATTTGGTCTTTCCAAATCTGTCCAATCTGATCAGGAGTCAAATTTTATATCAGGAATTTTCAGCAAATTTTGCATGGATAGGCATCCATCAATTTAAGTCTTCTGCCTATCACCCTAAAAGCCACGGGGCTTTAGAAAGGTGTCATCTAAATTTGGAAAATGTGGTTCGGTCATCTTGTTGTGATAATGGAAAAGACTGGTACGAAGGGGTTTATTTACGTTTCATGTAGTTAATTTAGTTGTACCTATCCCACACTGTGCGTAATAAAGCGGTGGAATGAAATCGGACTGTAGTGACTCTGTTGTAACCAGTCTTCGGAATTCAGAAATACTGAATAATCTGGAGCAGAAACTTTCACATCTACAACCACATGAAAAAAGTGAACTAAAACAGCTATTATTTAAATACGAGCACTTGTTTCAAGATGTTCCAGCACAATTAAATATAATCTACCATGATGTTGAAATTGTAAATTCCGTACCTGTGAAACAACATCCGTACAGGATGAACCCTCTCAACCAGAAATATTTGGAGAAAGAAATTCAATATTTGCTGGAGAATAATTTCATAGAACAGAACTGAGTAAACATGACTGGAGTTCGCCATGTTCTTGTACTGCAACCATATAATACTTTCCGCATGTGCATCGACTATAGAAAAGTTAAGTGTGTGACCAAAACAGATTCAATTTCATTGCCAAGAATCTATGATTGTACTGGCAAATTTGGAAATGCAAAATATGCCACCAAGTTTGACATTTTGAATGGATTCTAGTAAATTCCATTCACATAAGGGACAAAGGAAATTTCGGCATTCGTGACTCCAGATGGACTTTAGCAATATGTAGTGATAACTTGTTGTATACAATAGACTGACCTACATCGTGACTCTATTATTTGGTCTCAGCTTTAGATAAAATTGTTTAGTTGACAAATTACTCATTCTTGCCCTAACATCGGAAACTTAATCAGTCTTATTGTTGTGTTAGGTTTTAAGTTGGGTGAAATTTAAATTATGCTCAACATTATTATGGTACTAAAACTTTAATTTGGCACTATAGTGAATTCATACAATTGCATTATAGATTATATAATTGTGGTACATCACAAGACTGTTAGTATATCATCATACTCCAGCCCATTGCAGACTACAGTCATACCAACACATTCAGTATAGGAATTTTTTTGTCATACCAGTGAAATTCAATTGGAACTTCATACATTTAGACTTGTGATATAACGTTTAGGACTTGTTGGTATTTAATTTTCCATTCTGTAAGTTCTTTTAAAATTTTCACTCTGCATTCTAGGGTAATAACGTATTTGTTGAATTTCACAAACTTTTTGGTTTTCTCTCTTTTATGTCACTTAGTTCAAGACTATGGACTTGTAAGAATATATATACATATTGTTATCAGTCTATGCTCTTAAAATAAAACACAGAAAAGAGTGAAAGGCAACAAGCTTTGTAAAATTCAACAAATAATTTTTTTCCCTAGAATACAAAGTGAAAATGAGAAAAAAGAACTTAGGGATTTGCAAATTAAATCCCAAAATAATCCAAGAAATACAGACACTACTTACTAAGTCCTAATAATTTACAATTCTAAATAAAATTCAGTAGAAGTCAAGTATAAATCCAAAAACTGAAGTTGACGATGGATTTTAGGTAGCTTATAGAATGATGATGTGTCAACAGTCTTTTGTTTAATCACAGTAATATAATTTGAATTCATACAAATTCCAGTGAATGTGTCTGTCCATGAATTGTATCAGAACACTTTTGCATTTCCTATTTCCTGAAAAATAATCACTTGGATTCAATAATGTGAAGAAATAAAATTTCCAGCCCAGAATTGAAATACTGGACACAACATATCATTTGAAAGTGATATATCTCAAAGTGCGACTGAAAAATCCTCTCAGTTACAAGATTATATAGCTCTCTACTTGACCTAAAGTCACAATTAAAATTTTCTAAAACAAAACTATTACCTAATGGAAAATAACCTTCTAGAATCATCTTGAAGTTTACAAAATAAAAACCATAACCTGGAGTATGCAAAATACACTAAGGAAATTCCCAAACATAGATCTAGACCCAAATAAACATTTACTTCTATTGATAATAATTCTGATTTTAATCCCATACACATAGAGAATAATTTAGCTATGAATAATTTGTTCACACAGAATAAAATAAAAAGTCAATTCGGGTCAAGCAAAAATGAACTC
>CM068828.1:40575909-40625909 GCA_028554795.2 Sinohyriopsis cumingii | reverse complement strand
ATCTGTTGATTTTCTTTGTAACGAGCCACTATGCCCGTGATTATTATTGTGAGAGATCAAAACTGCCCGGGAACCAGGATGTGGAGTGAATAATCTGCCAATGTCGCCAACAAGCACCATACATATATACTATTTATTTTGATATCTAAGAAGTTTTCAATAATGCTAATTAGTAACATTATAATGAGTGAGCTGTTATATGTCTTTCGAAATACCTCTATTCACTATTGCTGGTCTTGAGCCCAAACTAAGAGGATTGTGGCTGTCATTAGAAATACAAGTGATACCATTTATTTAAATCCAGGCTTAGTAAGTTCATAACTTCACTTAAGTTCATATTATATGCTGCTGCATTTTCTTCTCTCAGTCTACCATTAACAACGACAACAAAAGAAAAATGGTGTTTACTCAGAATTTGTTCCTATATTTATCAAAAAATTTGTTTTGGAACAGATATTTTGTTGGAAAAGCTGAAAGAATAAAATTGGGGGAAAATCATGATGGTATAATAATACAATTGTTTACTTATAATAAAAGAATACTGGATTTAGTGTACAACATCCTTGCAATAATTAAATGGCATTGTGAATATGCAGAACCCCAATTCTTTAATGTACATGTACTGTTTAAGGTACAAAACTGTTTTGCATACTTCATAACTTATTTCTCTAATAGTGCAAATAATAGGAGACAGAAGACATTTAGAAAGAATTAATTTGTCAAAATAAGTTAAATATCAAGATTAGTTTAATGGACGTTTGAAAATTTACTATTAAAGTAAAATTGCCTTTTTTTGAGAGAAAAATCCTAATAGTAATACACGTAATTTTATTTAAATTAGCAGTAATGTAGAGGATGCTGATTTATTTATGAAATATACCATAAACGTGTGTTTCATGTTCATTACTCCAAAGTAAAATACCCAAGAACCACCTCAGAAAATCAGTAATGACATATTCACGTAAAACACAAAACACAATTCTAAAAAAGTGATGGAGATGCAGTTATCAGCTGTGAGTCACATAGCTAACACATGTTGAGTAGCAGACTGGATGATTGGTATGGAACGAATTGTATTTGCCTTGTCAGAATAGTTGGTAAAGATTTTAAGAGGACTTCCTGGTTGGAAAAAAGTGAATTGGAGAAATGTATTATTTTTTTCATCGTATGTGTCCTTGTTTCACTTCATTAATAATAATGATATGACTTTTGACAAATCTTTTTGTCCGAGTGACTCAATGCTGATAAGTGTAAAAAAATGTCGAGGCTGCGACAGATGTGTCCTCTGTAGAAATGGGTGTTTATTAAACTAGGTCAAAATTAGGTAGTGTAAAAATAGGAAGTGGAACAATACACAATATGGAAAACGCTCGCTGTGGAAGACATTGGGCGGACATACAGACACATCAAGATGTATTTAATAAGATTCATACACATATTATATACTGTTGTATAGCTCTCCTTGTATGCTTCAGATTTATACTATAAACATTGAAGTTTGTGATGCCGAGACAAACGGCAATGGAAGATGCACGTATCAAGGTTATGAAGATTGTTAAATTCACAAGCGATACAGAGTCAAATATACCAAAACTTTCATATTGCATTTTCTTACATTTCTACTATCACAGATCGATTTAGACTGATGCGAAACCTATCAATTTATATCAAATTTGTCAAAATCGGGGTTTATTTACTATTGTTATGAGTTATTCACCTGTATGGAAAACGATCGTATAGGAAGACATTAGGCGAAATGACAGACAAAGGAAGATATACTTAATAAGATACATACACATACTATTTACAGTTGTACGGCTTTAATTATATGCTTTAGATATATAGCAATAGCATCGAAATATGTAGTACGATCGCAAAACGGCAATGGTAGATTCACGTAGCAAGGATATGCAGATCGGTAAAGTCGCACCCGATATTCAGTAAAAAGAACAAAACCTTCTATTTTGCATTTTCACACATGTCTATTGGCACAGATCGATTTAGTATGATTAGAAACATATCAATTAAAATCAAATTTGTCATCTGATATCAAATGTGTCAAAACCGTTGTTTTTGCGATTGTTATGACTTATTCGCCCATATGAAAAACTTTCGTATAGGTCGGATCTAGGCGCACGGACAGACAAATAAAGACGTGCTTATTAAGATATATACACACATTTTATAATATTGTATAGTTTTAATTCTATACTTCAGATCTCTAATATTAGCATCGAAGTATGTGCTACAATCACAAAACGGGAAGGGTGTATTAAAGTAGCAAGCATATGAAGATCGGTAAAGTCGCACCCGATATTCCGTAAAAAGTGGAACTTTTTTATTTTGTATTTTCACACACGTCTATTGGCACAAATCGATTTAGGCAGATGAGAACCTATATATTAATATGAAATTTGTCAAAAGCTGTGTTTGTTTACTATTGGTATAAAGTATTCACCTATATGGAAACCGTTCGGATAGGAAGGCATCGGGTGCACAAACAGACATATGAAACCGTACTTAATAAGATACATACACATATTATTTAATGTTGTACATCTTAAATTATATGCTTCAAATCTATAGTATTAGCATCCAAGTATGTGCTACTATCGCAAAACGGGAAGGGTAGATGCACATATCAAGGATATGAAGATCGGTAAAGTCGCAAGCAATAATGAGTCATAAATACCAACTTTTTTGTTATTAATTTTCTCGACTTTTTTTGGCACAGATCGATTTAAACTGATGAGAAACCTATACATTGATATTATATATGTCGAAATATATGGTTGTTTAAGATTGGTACAACTAATTTACCTATATGGAAAATCTTTGTGTTGGAAGGTATTTGGCGCACGGAAAGACAAATGAAGACGTACTTAATAATATATGTAAACATGTTATATGCTGTTGTTCAGCTTTAATTTTATGCTTGAAATCAGTAGTATTAGCATCGAAGTATGTTGTAACCCCCCTCCCCTTAGTACGCTACTGCAAGCAGACTTTGTTAAATGCTAAGAGACACTAATTGCTCGAAAATTATAATTTAAAAAATATTTATGTATTTATGGACTCGTATATTATAACCTTATAATGCGCCTTCATTTTCCATCAGGTAGGTCTCCAGGTCGAGTTGTCATGAAAAACAGGAACCAGTATCGTACATTCTTTACTAAGCGACTTCTCCGATGGTGCAATGTGTCTATAGAGCGTCCGCCTCGGATGCGAGGGGTCGCGTATTCAAACCCCGGCCGAATCATACTAAAGACATAAAAATGGTACTAGCAGCTGCCTCTTTTGGTGCCGATCATTAAGAGGTTAGTGTTCGGATTAGTCGGCCTGGTGTCAGGATAGTGTGACTGGGTGGGACAAGTTTGTCTTATGTCCGCTAAAATGCAAAAGCCTACTGAACCAAGTCGAACAGGTTACGTATTATACAACTTATTTTCGAGGTTTCAGCGCCCCCCCCCCCTTAAATGCGTACATATATTATCAGTATACCTCCATGCTCAAGCCTATGCATTTGGGTTACCCCCACCCCACCCTTCTATGCGTACATACTAAATGGACGGCCCCTAACCATTCATGAGATGGTATTGATTCAAATTTACGAGTGCGATTGTGATGTACGCATTTCCCTACACAAACACGGGATGGTATTATTCAACCGTACATGTCCACAAAACTATATATATTTATAGATATATGTATACAACCATGGTACATCAATTAGGTATCTAATTACATAATGACAGTGTAGTGGTTAGCAAATTTGAGAAATATACTTTTTTATTCAGACACCATGCCAAAAGGAAAGAACTAACTTACAGTTTACGCTGAACTAAATTAAATTTACTATTTTTGTTTCCAGCATGGTCGGAATATGTTTACATGTTTCATATTAGGAAACAATTTGCATTATGGCTAAGTATATCTAAGAAGGAAATAAGATGTTCTTACAAACTCTTATTTTGTTGGTGTATTGGTTACCTCTCAACATATGAACCATTCTTTGCCATCTCACGATTATAATCCGTATGTACTTAAGCGTTGTCTCATTTGTAGTGTTAATTTTTAAATGTATACTTTGCTTGTCAAATGATCCCACTTTATATAAATGTACAAACACCGCAATCGTGATGTGCTTACAGGAATACATTCTTCTGAGTTCTACTGAAGTCAGTTATTCAGTATAATTTGTAAAACGATATGGACTGATTGATAAAAGTGACTGTTTTCTTTACTTTGGTTTGTCGCAATATTTTTCTAACACAGTACTAATATACACTGGTCACACATGACGCCCCAAAGAAGCAGTTGTAGTTAATTCTTTTTTACCTGTAGTAATGGGATTTTTACAATATATGGCTGTGGCAGATGTACGTCGATTATCAGACAATGGTCGGCTTTTGCACTATTCGCTTATTTCCCTACTTCGAGTGCGGACTGATTGACCGTTAAGCAAAATCTCAATTAATCTCTGCGATTTATGTGCAACGTACGATATTGTCCCCAGTGTTTATTTAATTCCATCATCGTTTAACAAAACTTCTTTTCTTATCCTCTCTAAATCAACTTTTGTTGACCAAAGACAATACATTTTATAAGCAAGGCAGAACGCAAAATCACATTACCCATCCACGAGTACAATGAAAATATGTAAACAAAAATAGTTAATAAAATTCCAAGGTATGTATAATATTGTAATATATTTTGGAGTATGCGCATTTGTTTACCGCTCTCCATTTTAAGGATTCCTTATATACTTGCTTGAATATGGGAAGTCGGTGCTGGGATTATAGTCTTTAGACCAAAATAATTAGCCAATTACTAGGGGCAAACGTTACGGAGTGAAGTGTAAGTGAGTTTCAAGATGACATGGTTTACTTTTGGTGAATTCAGGTAAGAGCCGCATGAGTATCCCTGTCACTCAGTAGTCCCTATTCAAATCTAATTGCGTGAATTGATCGTGTGACTCCAGGTGCAGTATTTATGACTGGAGATTGGTAAATTATACAATGGAATCAACAGAAAAGGACTGTTCCGCCGTCGGCGGGCGCCATTTATTGTTGCTGTGGTGGTAAATATGTTACAAAGTTACAGGCGAAATGAAGCTAAAAATCATGATTTAAAAGGCCTAAGGTGGCGTAGTAAAAACGGTTCCCTGTATTAGGTTGTTGAGTTGTGTAGTTTCACGGCGTGAAATACTGGCGGTAAGTTACGGAAAGTTAACGAAGAGAAGCTTTGCAGTTGTGACATTGACATACAATTGGGAAGTTGGGATTTGTGGTCATGTATTAATTAGAGTAACATTACTGATAGATTGGACGCGTTGGACTTTCCAGTTTGCAGAAGTAGTTGTACAGGATTCCTTTGAATCGGGGAAACCTATGACTCGTAGCGGGATTCGCGCAAGGGCTTGACATCGCTCGGTCAAGAAACCCATTTGGTTGATACAATATTTCTTGCGTGAGCATAATGCAAATGTGTATATTGGCTTGCACTGTTTGCAGCTATGATGTACGATGTTAAGATCTCAGTCGGTCAGGATATTCTTTAACAACGGTATCTTTTTCCTAACACGTCTTTCAATACGGTACCATTTACCCCTTGCAATAAAGTATATCAGTTGGAGGTTGAGGATGAACTAATCGATATTGAATTTCTCTAAGTACTGTTTGGTCAATGTTCGGATCTCATTATCTTGTTATTGCAAAAAATATATATTGGTTATAATCAATTACACCTTTAGTTTTATGATTATTTAGACATTCTATATAAATCCAGCATGGTATCAGTTAATATTTCGACGATATTGTTATATGTGACCAGTACATTTGAACATGTATGATTATAAACAGTAAAATTAGGCATTTAAACTGTAGGAAAAAAAATTCTACTGAAAAATGTTTCATCAGCATAAAAAACTAAGGCTTGTCAAATCCGAGACTAGCAATATTTTATAGTACCTATATTTGCTCTTTTCAGGCCAAGTTCTCACGTAATGGCTTGTTTTAGTAGATTGCTTGTTTTTGTGTGGGTTTTTTTTTGGTGCTCCCACACAAAATGCGCATGCGCGGAATTTATTTTCCGTTGCCATGACGTATAAAAGTTACCGGCCATGCACCAACATTTTTCTTTATACATCAGATTTGCATAACATGATTAAAAGTAGTTATACTTGAACAAAAAGAACCAAAAAAAACCTATAAAGTGTACAGAAAAAATAATTTAATTTCTCGAAATAAAAGTATACATCACTGTTACTTAGATACGATTTTCCACCTATAGAGGACGCCAGCAGGAAATGACGTACATTTATCCCCACAAGACGAAGTACTGGGGGGGGGGGGCCGGCACCAGACAGACCCCCCACCCCACTTTTCCCAAACATTATAGTGTTTTATGTGTATTTATCCACCCCCCCCCCCCATGTGTTGTATGTTTTATATTATGCAAAAGAATTTAGGTCAAAAAAATTTAATTCTCCTTTTTAACGGGGTATTTCTTTTAAAACCTAGTTTTATCTATAGGGTTGTTTTTCCGAATAGGTTTCTATCTTTCCATCACCTGACTTGAAATCCCTTCGCTATACTCTTGGTTGACCTTGGCTAGAGGTTGCCTATATCCCGTGTGTGCTATATATATATATGCTATAGTTTGTGTATGCTATATTTTGCTTCCATGTTGGGATAGCCTTTATTTTTTCCCAAATCTCCCCAGTAATCTTAGGACCTTATAATCGGATCAAGAAAAGGTTTATTTTTATTTATTTAATATATTTTTGAATTTTGGCTAAGTAACGGTGTATTATAATTTAATTAAGAAAAAAAAAACTTAATGTGTTCTGTGTGCAAATATATTGTGTCATTATTCACATATTGGATTTGTAAATTGAAATCCGCTGTACTCGAGTTGGAGTCCATACACTTTTTTATTTGCTTGTATTTCTCCCACCTAGAGTTAGGCCGTCTCAAATTATTTATTGGATTTCTGCCAAAATCTCTAAAAATGGTTGTTCTTCCCACACACACACACACACACACACACATACACACACACAGTGGGGATTTACCGTGCAGTGCGAGAGCTGCACATTTTGAGCAAATAGAATTAGAAGAGAGACTTATTAGATCCTTTGTTTTCGTGTATGTATGTAAAGTTTCCTATATGAGGTGTTTTTCCCGACTCTTTCATAGCCCCATGACGTCATTATCTCGTTCTTTTCCCATATAGTTTCTCTGTCCCGATAATTAGGATTTGTGATAGTTTACGTAATATAATTAAAGTCTATTTAATTGTTTAATTTTAATTGTAATGGATAATAAAAAGAAACTGAAGCTGTTTAGGAAAATTTATAAGAATCTAAAAGGGTGGCGGCTACAGCAGATTCCAATCCGGGGTGGGGGTATGAGGGCAAGGGTTCACTTTGTGATGGTCCCCTTTAAGGGGAGATTATCCATTGCCCCATCTCCCTCCCCTTCTTTTCACCCTTTGCAGCCCCGTCCCTCCCATTCACAAATCTTCCTAGAAGTTCTTTTTTCTAATTAATTTGAAAGGATTACAAAAAAATTTGCCTATTCATTTTTTTTATGTTTATGACTTGGTCACACGCCATCATGGTTTTAGTTATGTTATCTGTTATTTTTCCTATTAAAGTTTTGTTAAAGTTGCCGTCTTGATATAAAACTTGGTTTCTTCTGTATTTTTATTTCTTGGATATCTCCATAATTAATTGTATCCTGTCTTGTTTCCTAAACTCGCACTGTGCCATCGCATGATATTTTGTGAAGTTCGCACATTTGCACATGAGATAATTTACATGTATGCATATGTCGTGTAGATATCTGAATATCAAGCTTTGTATTTTTGGAGAGCCGATGTTGGTCCAGTACCTCTAAGGTCTGTCCCAATTAACCGAGATATTTCCTCCTCTACTTTATTTTTAATTTTAGAGGTTAAATTTTCCCTTATCCAATTATATGTTTCCTTAGTTTCAATTCCCCAAAGTTCCTCATTTTCCCTATATTTACATAAAAGTTCCTTTATACTTCTAAAGGTCCTTGTTGTTTCTAGTCTTTTTACCAGTTTATTATTTTTGTAGATGTCACTTATGTTTTTCATGCTAAAACCAAACCAGTAAATGTATAAAGCTTCCTAAGGGGTTTTGGGTTGGATATTTACTTCTTTTACATTATAAATTAAATACTAGAGAGGAGGCCTAACTCGAATCGGGAGAAACACAAATAAATAAAGAAAGAAAGTGCGGACCCTGACTCGAATACAGCCTACCTCATTTTGAAAATAGACTTTAATGTGAGAAACACCACACCATAGTCAATCACATAAAACAAAAGGTTTTATTTTAATTTCAAATGGTAGTATACCGTTCATCTCGCCGGAATTCTAAATTGCAAATTAATTCAAAAGCAACTAAATTTATACCAGGACAAACAAATAAATTTGAAAAGTCCATAGAAAAATATATATTAAGACAACAGAGACAAATTTGACATAGTATTGCTGTCCCTACACACAGACTATATAGTATACACACACCATAGCATTGATACACATAGCATACACGGAACATAGAAAATTCTTGACAAAGATCACTAAAAATCAAGGATATGAAATCTGAAAATGGGAATAAGACCCATGTTTCAGACTACTACCCTTTAGAAAACACTAGGACTAATTATAAACTAAAAGTTTGATCAAAATTCCTTTTTTAAACTTTAAACAAGCACACACATCTTGGGGTATACAAGAGTACATGAAAACACTTTATTTTTTGTGTGGTGGGGGTCATCTGTCTGGTGCCCCCCCCCCCCCCCATGATACTTTCGTAACTCATACCTGCGAAAGATTATCATTTGCACTCACATTGTATGTTCTTTAAAATAATGATTTTTTTTTTTATTTGCGAGATATCGTCGTATAGTTAACCTGGATACAATATAATCTTGGTCCGTTTGCACCTTGAAACTTATCATGCGTGAATGGCAGGCGCCTTCAAGCAATCTGGTGATATTTTCGTCTCTTTTGCGATATTTTTTTTATCTGACATTAGCGATACACACACAGTAAGGATGCATACGCATGCCGGCATCCGCTACATTTACGGAGTTCGTTGATATATTTTGTTCTGTAAATTTCGCATGATGAAAAAAGAAGGAATACATTATAACAATGCAAGGTTAGTTTCTTTTATTTTATTTTCAATCAAGTGTTTGTTTATTGTACCGTGCCGGGGCGGGGTGGGATGGGGGGGGGGGCACAAATTCAACACAAAATTAGTTCCTTTCTTATCTGCATGGAATAATGGAGCAAATATGATTGACGATATTGACTGGTAATAACAAGCTTTCAATTTACGCGCGCACACACGAAGACAACTTGAAAAATAGAAACAAACAATAAAATTAACTGGTAACTTCGCACTTGCTCAAGGCTTTGTAGTTACAGTGGGGGGGGGGGGTCTGTGCTATTATCTGGTTAGGCATGACTATTTCGCAGAAATACAAACAAATCTTTTGAGATGAGCATAAAATACAATTATTTCTTTTCCTCCATACATTTACGATGCTCTCAAAGGACCCACATATTTAGGTAAAAGTATGACCGTTACCAGGCGTTACCGAGTTGAAAATATGCCGAGTAAACTTACGAATTACGCCACGTACAATGTATAAACAACACTTGGCAACTTTTAATGATAAAAGATGGTGTTTTTATTTATTTACTTATTTATTTAGTTATCAGAACTCTTTCAGAATAACAATGTAACTGCCGATTATACAGCTCGCCTCTAAGAAGATTTTCGTAGTTTCCAACTGCCATGCATAAAATAAGTTTATGCCAAAGTGATCGTGACCTACAAAATGTTGGCCATTGTCACAGGGCATAAAATTCATAAAACAATAAAGAACATTCCTTTTTGTTCTACCAAAGCAGCGGAACCATAATGAGTTGATAAAACACAAGGATATTTGTTGTTATTTTGCAAACCATTGCTAATAAAATCAGCTTCAGAAACTATTATTATTGTCCGCCCTAGAGGAAAGATTTTACAAGGTGGAAATCACTGACTGTCAGTATCCCTGGAATGACAACCAGTATGACAACTATAACTAGTTTGTGCATCAGTAAATAATCTTGAGTAGCCACTGCACCTGAAATGCGTGCAGTCCATTCATCGAATACCTCCTATTCATTCATTGTATAATACACATTTTACTTACTAAGAATACCCTATCACAGTATAAATGTTTAGTCATAAATCGGGAAAGTTTACAACTGTATATGCATATTTATTTCTATTTTAACCGTACTGTCATAAAGGTACTTCTGTGGAGGCTAGTGTGTATATGTCATGATGAAAGCTTATGTCATTAATAGTTTTCTTTCTTTGCTCTTTACAAAAAATCAAAATAATAAGACTTTCGTTATCTTTTGTCAGATTTCATATTTTCTTGAGAATTTTTTTAAAAATGTATCTGGAAAGTAAACATAAAAAATACGATAATATAAAAAATGAAATTTGGGTCTCCATCTAAAGAATTTATATATTCTTAGTTACTACTCAGTAATTTTTAATTATTCATAAATGATTGTAAGATAAATTAGTTTTACAGTGTAAAAGTGCGAGTTTGCTCCATTTACAGAAGGGTTTACTTGCTATTCTCTTTGTATAATTCTCCCAGCTTTAAACTACAGATACAGAACATTACATAAGACAGCGAATTTCAGTCTTAACCTAAAGCTCGAGGCTGGAGAAGAGGTCACTAAATTACCGTTTCCATAGTTACACACTGGTCAGATAGAGCAGTCTCCCGCAGGTATCATTCCCTATAGATGAATTAGAGGCCAAGTAAACTGCCTTCATTTCATGAGCTATACTAGTGTAGTATAGATGAAATAAG
The DNA here is from genome assembly GCA_028554795.2 of Sinohyriopsis cumingii. Taxonomy (NCBI): domain Eukaryota; kingdom Metazoa; phylum Mollusca; class Bivalvia; order Unionida; family Unionidae; genus Sinohyriopsis; species Sinohyriopsis cumingii. The sequence goes on along the minus strand of CM068828.1, from coordinate 40,614,981 downwards.
TTTTAAATTGCAAAAGTTGTCTCTTTTGTAACCAAAGTGCAAATCAATAAAGAAATATAATGACATGTAAAATTATATGAACAGCAATGAAGGATCTTTTCACGAGAGTCGCAAAAGATTGAAACTATTTAACGAATTTCATAAATTTCATTTTAAATAAACTTAAATGTAAGATTATGTTATGTGTATCACATGACAGAAATGATATTCAATAAAAAGCATAAAAATAGGTTACATAATTGACTTTAAATTACATTCGTCATTACACCTTCAATTCATATGTCGTCATGCCGGCATTTGCTGAGTTACTGGGTGTTATTAAACGTATCATATAGTTACGTATGATACTGGAAAATATCATATGGGTATATTAATCTTAAGAGGAGCAACATTGGCTCAGTGGTTAGCGTCTCAGACCTGCGACCGAAAGGATGCAGGTTCAACCCCTGCCATCGGATCAAATCCTCGACCTTATTGGAAAATAATGAGATAACAAGTACATTCTACAAAGACATGGAACCTATTACCTCCACTGAAACGTACGAAATGATCATCTAAATTTGCAACAAGTGATCAGGAGAAGTGCGACCTGTTGAACTCGGAAGTTTGATATGTTACACGTTTAAAAAATTATGATAAACAGTTACCGCATTTTGAAGTTAGAAATGAAACTTTTATTTCTGCCATCATTATATATAAACAAGAAATTATAGATGTAGTAACTAGTCTTGACCTAAACAAAACCGCTGGAACCAATCCAATAAGTAATAAACTTGTACAAGTATAGTTGAAGAAATGTATGTTCCATTGCAAATACATTTAAATAAATCACTCCCAGCCAGCGTGTTCCTAACACAGTGCAAGCTAGCGTATGACATACCGATGTATAAGAAAGGAGATAAAACACTACCGTCTAAATGCAGACTAATTGTTGACTTCAGCTAAATTATATACACTATTCATAAGTCCAACCTTAGAATATACTTCTGGAGTCTGGGATAATTGTTCTATTGAAGATTCGGAAAGATCAGAATAAAGGGGGGAAAATCAGATGGAAGATGCACGGATCGTTCCAGATCTATACCCATTAATTCTTCTAGATAGTCTCTTTATGCGGAAACTGCTTGGTTTGCACAACGAAGGAAAAGGAAGAGATTATGCATTATGTATTCGATTATAAATACTCAAGTACCTAACTATTTAAACGAACTTCTTCCACAAAGGAGATATGAGGCATCTAATTATCGTCTACGTTACTCTCAAAGTATCACACCAATCTCAACCAAACTTTATATTTTCACACGACCTTTTACCATATACGATTCGTCTTTAGAACTCTCTGCCTGATGATATCCGAAATCCTCCAAATCTTTCTATTTTTAAGAAACGTTTCTCTAATTTAACTAACGGGTCATCACACAAGCAGAAAGACATCTTATTGTAGGTGAGTAGTCACGTCACTTTTCAACGATAAATCTAGACTTAACCAAGAAGTGTATTGAAAGGTAGAGCGAAAGAGCTGGGATCTTTGGCATTAGGTAAGGGGCAATAGACAAAGTGTTCAACTTCTTCATTATCATAAGCACATGCACACGTGAAAGAGTTAACTAAATTCACCATGTAAAGGTCGGATTTCAGGAGACTACCTGCTTGTCTAAGTTTAGTATGTAGGATATTAAGGTGACATTTGTCAGTAGCGTAATTTTAGCGTGATGACCCGTTAGTTGAATTAGAAAAACGTTTCTTAAAAACAGAAAGATTTGGAGGATGAGAAACCTATAAACTAATATCAAATGTGTTAACATCGGTGGTTCTTTACAATTGGCATGACTTATTTGGTTATATACAAACCATCAAAAAACGGCAAGGGTAGAAGCGGGTAGCAAAGATATGAAGATCGGTAAGTCGCAAGCAATACCGAGACAAAAAAGGCAACTTTCAAGGTAGCATTTTCACACATTTATATTGACACGGGTCGTTTTAGACTAATGAGAAACCAATGACTGGATATCAAATAGGTCCAAATCTTTGTAGCTTTTTTTACGATTAACATGACATATTTAGCCTTATAGAAAACGATCATGTTGCACGGATATAGGCGCACGGACAGAGAAATGAAGATGTACTTAATAAGATACATACACATAATTTTTACTGTTTTATTGCTTAAGTATATGCTTCATATCACTAGTATCAGCATCGAGGTATGTGATACCATCGCAAAACAGCAATACTAGAGGCACGTAACAAGGATATGAAGATTGGTAATGGTAAAGTCGCAAAGGATACTGGGTAAAATATATAAACTTTTCTAGGTTGCATTTTCACACATTTCTGTAGGCATAGATCAATTTAGACTGATGAGAAACCTACCAAATAATACCAGATTTGTCAAAATCTGTGTGTGCTTACGATTGGTATGACTTATTCGACTCTAAGATAAACGTTCGTGTTGTAAAGATCTAGGAGCACTAACATTCAAATGATTATCATCGAATTATATGGTACCATCTCAAAGCGGCAAGGGTAGAGGCACGTAGGTAGAATATAGAATATGATGATCCGTTGATGATCCGTAATATCGCAAGCGACACCAAGTAAAAAATATCAACTTTTTTACTTGCATTTTCACACATTTATATATTTCACAGATCAATTTAGACTGATGAGAAACCTATCAATTGATATCAAATTCGTCTAAATCGCGTTTTTAAAAAATTACTAATGTTATAACTTATTTGCCTATATGGAAAACGCTCATTGAGGAAGACATTGAGCGGACATACAGACACACAAAGATGTACTTTATAAGATGCATACACATATTATATATTGTTGTATAGCTTTCCTTATATGTTTGAGATCTATAACATTAAAATTGAAATATGTGGTACCGTGGCAAACTGCAATGGTAGAGGCACGTATAAGTCGCAACCGATATCGAGTCAAAAATACAAACTATTTTATTTTCATTTTCACACATTTCTGTTGGCACATATCGATTTAGACTGACGAGAAACCTAACAATTGATATCAAATTTTGCTAAATCGGTGTTTATTACTATTGTAATGACTTATTCACCTGTTTGTTAAACGATCGTATAGAAGACATTAGGAGAAAAGACAGACAAATGAAGACGTACTTAATAAGATACACACACATATTATTTACTGTTGTACAGCTTTAATTATATTCTTCAAATTTATAGTATTAGTATCGAAATATGTGGTACAATCGCAAAACGGCAATGGTAGTTTCACGTACCAAGGATATGAAGATCGGTAATGTCGCACCCGATATTCAGTAAAAAGAACAATCTTTTTTATTTTGCATTTTCACACATGTCTATTAGCAGAGATCGACTTAGAATCATGAGAAACGTATCAATTGATATCAAACTTGTCAACATCGTTGGTTGTTTGCGATTGGTATGACTTATTCGCCTATATGGAAAATATTCGGTTAGGAAGGCACTAAACGCAAGGACGTACAAATGAAGACGTACTTCATAAGACGCATACACATTATTTACCGTTGAACAGCTTTTATTATATGTGTCAGGTTTATAGAATTAGCATCGAAAAAATGTGATACGATCGCAAAACGGGAATGGCAGATGGACGTAGCAAGGATACGATGACCGGTAACGTTGCAAGCGATACTGAGTGAAAAATACCAACTTTTCTATTTTGCATTTTCACCCATTTATATTGGCACAGATCTATTTAGACTGATAAAAATTTATCAACTGATATCAAACGTGTCAAAATCGTTCTTTGCGATTGGTATGACTTATTCGCCCATATGGAAAACTTTCGTATAGGTCAGATGTAGGCACACGGAAAGACAGATAAAGACGTGCTTAATAAGATACACACACATATTTTATAATTATGTACAGCTTTAATTCTATGCTTCAGATCTATAGTATTAGCATGGACGTATGTGCTACCATCGCAGAACGGGAACGGTATATGAACGTAGCAAGGATATGAAGATCAGTAAAGTCGAACCCAATATTCAGTAAAAAGTACACTTTTTTGTATTCTGCATGTTCACACATGTCTGTTGGCACAGATCGAGTTTGACAGATGAGAAACCTATATATTAATATGAAATTTGTTAAAATCGGTGTTTATTTACTATTGGTATGACTTATTCGTGTATATCGAAACCGTTCGTAGAGGAAGGCATTGGGCGCACGAACATACATTATGAAGACGTACTTAATAAGAAGATACATAAACATATTATTTACTGTTGTACAGCTTTTAATTATATGCTTCAAATCTATAGTATTAGCATCCAAGTAGGTGCTACCATCCCTAAACGGGAAGGATGGAAGCATCAAGGATACGAAGATCGGTAAAATCGCAAGCGACAATGAGTCGCAAATAGCAACTTTTTTATTATTCATTTTCACACATTTTTTTTAATTATTTTTTTTTTTTTTTTTTTTTTTTGCACAGATCGATTTAAACTGATGAGAAACCTATAAATTGATATCATATATGTCGAAATCGGTGGTTGTTTACGATTGGTACAACTTATTTACCTATATGGAACATGTTCGTGTAGGAAGGCATTTTGGCGCACGGAAAGACAAATGAAGACGTATTTAATAAGATATATAAACATGTTATGCTGTTGTTTAGTTTTAATTTTATGCTTCAAATCAGTAGTCAGCATCGAAGTATGTTGTAAACTCCCCCTCCCCTTAGTATGCAACTGCAAGCACACTTTGTCAAATGCTAAAAGGTACTAACTTTCTTGAAAATTATAATAATCAAAAAAAATTCCGGATTCGTATATTATAACGTTATAATGCGCTTTCATTTTCCGTCAGGTGGGTCTCCAGGTCGAGTTGTTATGAACAACAGGAAACAGTATCGTACATTCTTTGCTAAGCGATCGCTCAGGTGGTGCAGTGTCTGTACAGAGCGTCCGCCTTGGATGCGAGAGGTCGCGGATTCAAACCCCTGCCGAATCACACTAAAGACATAAAAATGGTACTAGCAGCTGCCTCTTTTGGCGCCCATCATTAAGATATTGGTGTGAGGATAATGTGATTGGGTGGGACAAAATGCTGTATGTTTGTGGCATGATGCCACATTGCTAGACATCATTATAAACTGTCACAATGCAGACATGGTAGCGATATGATTGCATTTTTTTTAAAGCTACGTTAAAAATTACACACACACACACACACACACACACACACTTTGCTTAGTTATTTGCTATTTGAAGAGATGGAATATTGTTCATATTTCAACCGCTTTTTATTAATGATCATCGATGTGACCAACATATACGATAATAATACTCCCGATGATGATGATGATGGTTGTTGTTCTGATTTCTGTATTACTACTGCTCCATGGGTATATTATATATCGAACTTGAAAACAGAAGCACTACCAGCAATAAAGCAGCTTTGAAAACAAATCGCACTTAATCGATATCAATATATATTGACATCAAAATGAACGTCAAATGCTCTGTGCAACTGTATCGAAATGAACTATTACATGCTGGGTTTTTTTTCTTTTTTTTTTGGGACAGTTTTAGACCGAAAAAAGTAGTACTTCAAGGCTCTGTCTATGGTATAAATATGTTCATGTACACTTTTCCATTGTAACTTTAAGTGTATAGACTGCAAATACGATGAAGCACAAATCGAGGACGTCGAGTGTTAGCATTGGAACAATGTTACTACTTCGGTCGAGAAGGATAACGACCTATATATGTATTCCTGCCCACTACCATGTAGGATGTATCAAACTGTATATTACTCAAGCGCTCTTTGTCGAGCGTGCTGGTGTGTGTGTACAAAAACAAATGGAATATAATAACTTTAACTGAAATATATACAATTAAATTCTATATAAAAGTGATGCGGCACCTGGGAGTAAAGCAAAAATGGAAGAAACAAATTTCCGGATCGCTACTATCAACAGCAATGGGATAGACAAAGCGAAAGCAGACAAAGTAGCCAAAGAAACAAACTTTGGTGTAATAATGATACAAGAAACACACTATAGAATTAAGCCAGAGTTCGAAATTTTAGTAGAAGACAAACTTAACGCAATAAAGATATGCAACAATTTTGCAAATAATGATATTAGAGTTGGTTGCAACAATAATATTTTTAAAAAGCTGGGAAAGGTTTGAGGAGGGGGGAATTTTTTAAGGGACGGTTGCTACGTGTTAAAATGTTTAATTGGCATATTATAAATGTGTACATGCCAGCTAATAGAAATAAGAAACTAATTTTAAAGAAAACTTATACACCTACCTACAACAATATTCGATGGAAAATCTAATCATAGGGGGAGATTTCAACTGGGTAACTATAAATTAAACCAGTCTAGCAGGATTGATAAATTTTACGGAAATTTTTATGATCCATTAATATATATTAATACTGCAATAACCAACCAAAAGCTATCAGACCATTTCATGCTCACTATTGACCTAAAAATGAAAAAAATAGAAAAATGTGGGTCAGGACTATGGAAACTAAATAATAAGATTTTAAATGACAAAGAATATGTCGAAATAATAATTAAAAAAAGAAATTGAAACCGTCAAAAATGAAGAAAATATTAATATAATAATTGATTGGGATGTTTTAAAAAACAAAATAAAAGGAATAAATATTCAGTACTCAAATAGAGGGCGGAAAAACCCCAGAAAAAAAAGACAAACACGAACTCAAATTAGAACTAAGCAAAACAACAAACGACGACGGAGAAAGAAAAAAAAAACGATTGACAGACAAAATTAAAATCGTTGAAGAAGACGAAAATCAGGGGAGAATAATAAGGGCGGGAAAATTTACAAAGATCTACAACGAGGCAAAAAACGTATATAAGCGAGAAGAATTTAGAAAAGGGGGTGATACAATTTTAAACAATATCAAAATAAACAATGTAACCCATACTGTAAAAGAAGATATCCTAAATAATATTTCCAAATATTATAAAGAACTATACACCACACACCACACAGAACATATACTTCAGCACAATCGACAGCTACTTAAAAAATGTCGACTGTGAGATGACATCAGCAGTACATAGAGACCAATGTGATGATGTCATCTCAGATGAAGAAATCACAAAAAGTATATCAACACTCACAAAAGTCACCAGGGAAAGATGGACTCATCGTGGAATTCTACCAAAAGTTCCACGGTGAACTGACGCCGATCTTAAACGCTTTGTATAATAATATAGTTTTAAGTAAAAATAAAATGACTAAATCTATGAGGGAGGGAGTTATCACAATTATATACAAAGGGAAAGGGAATAGAGACGAGATTAAAAACTGGAGGCCTATATCACTTTTAAACACGGACTATAAGATTTTAAGTAGAATTTTAACAAATACAGTAAAGGGTAGGATAAACAAGATAATTAATGTAAATCAAACTTGTGGGGGAGGGATATACAAAACAATATTTTAAACATTAAAACTATAATTAACTACATAAATGAAACTGGTATGATGAGTGCTATGGTACTCTTCGACCAGGAGAAAGCTTTCGACTGATTTGAACAAAACTGTATAAAGAATGTTTTTAAAAAATTTGGTTTCGGACCCAATTTCCAAAATGGACCAAAATCCTACACACTGGGATAATTAAACGGGAAATGCACGAAAGAATTTGAAATACAACGATCAGTGATACAAGGATGTCCACTATCAATGCTAGAATACGTAATGGCAATATAAATCCTACGTCACACGATAAGAAACAACCCAGATGTGCAAGCAGGGGCGTATTAACCATTAAGCAGACTAAGCACGTGCATAGGACACCAGGGCCAAAGGGGGCACCACAAAGTTGAGAAAAGGGTGAAAAGAAAGAAAGAAAAAAGAATGAAGATTTGTAAAAAAAACTGATACAACTAGTGCAAATTGATCATGATGTTCTGTTTCTTGATCATGGTACACCCTAGGGTTATCTTCTCAGGTGTACGTGGAAAAGAGGGGCGCGCCAAGATTTGTCAGTGCTTAGGGCACCAGTGAGCCTTAATACGCCCCTGATTATACAAGGCATACAAATACCAAACCTAAAAAAGAATTAAAAAATGCTCTAACATGCATATGATTGCAACATCTTTAGAAGAGAGGGGAAATGCTATAAGCGTCGGGTTCCAAAATAAACCACAACAAGCACGAAATCTTAAAAATAGTTAACTGGAGGGGCAACCACCCTGGATTATCGCCCCCCCCCCCCCCACACACACACTTACTGAGAGACACTGTAAAGGCTCTAGGGGTTTACTTTGGTAATAAAAAAAAGAAGCTGTAGAAAATTATGAACATATTATCAATAAAATAAGAGAAAATGTGAAAATCTGGCCATGGCGCCATTACCTATCATGGAGCGGGCCCAAGTGGCCAAGACTTATTTATACTCAAATATTAACTACATAATTAAATCCATAGATATGGATAATACAATTTTAAACAAAACAGACAACGAAATAATAGATTATATATGGAATCATAAAATGCATCATGTAAAAAAAGAGACATTATATAGGGCCAAAAGTAGAGGGGGCTTGGGGTTGCCGAGCCCTCTACTACTATAATTAACTAACATAATCAATAGATTAAAAAAAAAATGCACTCAGACCCGGCTACAGCGTGAGAAGCACCGTACATCTACTGGTTCGGCTTCACCTTGAGAAACCGACCAGAGATATACAAAAATAACAAATTAATATAAAAAAATCGAAGTGCCACGCAAACATATGAGAACTAATTTTAAAATATAGAGACAAAACAGATTTATGCAAAATTTAATAAGTAAAAGTCACGCTTGGATTAGGGAGGAGGTAACCAAAAATATAAAATGTAGAGTAGAGCAGGACAACTGAGGGTGTAAATTGGACAAAAAAATTGGAAAAATTGGGGAAAATAAGATCTGTCAAAACACAAAGTATAATTTTTAAATACCTGCACAACACCTGGCTAACAGGCGAAGAAACAATCAAACATCGTATGCTGAGGATAATGCCGAAATGCCCTTTATGTAAAACAGCGAACTTCACCAAACTACATACGATTGTCCAATGTGATAAAACTAAACATAATAGGATAAAGTTAATAATGAAAATTTGCAAAAAATATAAGTATAACAAAAATAACATTTTATTCATAGATTTAGACTACGAAAACAAAATCGTTCTAAAATGTATAGACTATATACTAACTACGATGATATCCTGTGGACAGGTGATAAAGATTTTTAAATAAGATACGTGGTAAAAATAAGAATATTAACCACAACAAGAACTCAGTACGTCTTACGACGAATAGATACTTACCGTCAGGTTGATATAACGCAATTGATGTTGGAATTGGGGGAGAGAGGGGGAGGGAGGAATAGGTATTACAGACCGAAGGGTCGCGTAGCGCAATTGCGAGCTGATGCCATACCCATACCCCCTCCTCGCACCCCACAACAGCCATATTTCAAAGAAAATTTCAAATTCTATTTCAAATATTTCAAAGAAACCCATATAACTTTTTTTTTTTTTAAAAGAGAAAAGGGAAGAAAGGAAGAAAGAAAAAAATAAAAGAATTTTGTAATTTAATTTTTTTTCTTCTTTCTCTGAAAGAAAATTCTAAAGACATATATAGGAAGGGATACAGGGAAAATATAAGGGGGAAGTAAATGGCGATGACATCATGGGGCTAAGTCACAGGGCTCAGTGAAGTGCATAGGCCCATCATGAGTCTTTGAAAACACCCAATGTAGAACATAAAGAGACAAAATAAAGACACAAATACATACTGTATAACACTTAGTTTAAAACCCTACTAACTTCTCCCGCACTGCATGGTTGACCACTATAGAATAATGTGGTCTCATAAATACGTTTGGATCTTTCAATAAAGCATAATCAGATAAACTAAATAAAGGAGGCCTAACGCGACCCAGGAAAAACACATACAGAATAAAGAAGCGTGAACCTTGGATCGAGCGTAACCTACCTATCAACATCTTTAAAGACTATTATGAGGAACGACACATATTATCACTCGAATAATAAAATAGGAAATTATTTTTTTTAAACAAAATCTAAATAGTACACCATTCCATCGTCAAAATTAGAAAACCATAAAACAAATTAAAAGATACAATATAACATCATAAAGGAAGAAATACAACTGGGAAAGATATTTGATCTATACTTGCTGTCTCAAACATAAAGAAAATATAGCATACACACAATATAACACCATTACATATAGCAAACACTGAGACCTAGGCGACATATAGCAAAGGTTACAAAACATTTCAAGGGAATGAACTTCGAGCAAGGTGAGGGAAACCAGACTCGGACGAACAACCCTTTAGATAACACTATGGAAACATAAATACCCCATCAAAAATTCTAAAAACTAAATTTTTTATATAAAATTTTGTTTTAATAAAACGTAGAACACATCTGAGGGGGAAATACACAAATATAAAATACTTTTTATTTTTTTGGGGAAATGGGGGCATCTGTCCGTTGCCCCCCCCCCCAAAAAAAAAGTGTGTGTGTGTGTGTGTGTGTGTGTTATTATACCCATTACATTACTTGCAAAATATATATGGTGCTGACATTTTTGGCAAGAGGGAGACCTACCGATATTCTGCATATAATTATTTTAATGTTTTTCAGAGCGAGAGTATTGGGGCCTGATCTGTTCAATATATTTCTCAACTGATACAGCAGGTATAATCAGAGGCGTAGCTGGGGGGGGGGGGGGGGAAGGGGAGTACATATGTCCCCGGGCGCCAAAATGAGGCTTACAACGTTACATTATAATAAGTAAACAAGGGTAATATTCAAAAATGTGATTAAACGGGGAGGGGGCTGGGGCGCCAATTTTATAGTTCGTCCCCGGGCGCAAAATATCATAGCTACGCCTCTGGGTATAATGGAGACCCGCCCCCCCCCCCCCCCCCCCCGAGTTTGCCACAGAGCGCTCGTGTAATATACGGTTTAATACAAAATACATGATTGTGGGCAGGAATATACAAAATTTGGTCGATATACATGATCGTTGGTATCTATTCAAACGAGGGCCATGACATACATTAGCAAATTCCTACAGTATTTTAAGGCAGGCGATTACGAATTATTTAAACCACGTTTTTCATCTGTCACAGATTTTATAATCATTTTGAAGTGGCTGCTTTATCTCGAGGAAAACGAGCGGTAAGTGTTATACAAAACAAAATCTTAATAGCAATTTGATCACTTTTGCGTCATTTGACAGTAAGAATAGTAATAAATAGAGGATAATTTCTTTTCCTACGTTAGGCCTAATACCTGGTATGTTTTTTAGTGTGGTACACACACAAAAAACAACCCCAAAACAACACTAACAACATTTTAAAAAACCCACAAAAACGAGTGCCGTGCCGAAGCCACGGGCTAAAATGCTTTATTATCATTTTTTTTTATTTATAGCATCAATCACAAATTGAAATATATACAGTATTAGCGTTGGAAAAGAAAGTTTTCTTTTTGTTATATTTTTTTTCTCACCCTAGCGAAACACTTTCTGCAAATGACCTTAATAAAGAAAAATAATAAATTAACCTAAACCACTTTGAATGTCGACCGTATCTTTTATTTACACGGCATCATGCGCGGAAGAAAATACCAACTGAACCGGGATTTCAGACAGCAGATGAATTGAAGTTGATTCATTGAACATCATTAGCAATTGTACAATCAAACAGATGCAACAATGAAAAGTGGAACTATGAAAAATCGAGAATGTTAGATTTGCGAAGGATTTATTCCGAATCATTGTCTGCTAATAGAGAATTCATGTCAGTTGCTGTGTCGGCGATGCCCACACAGCGCGCCGTCCAAATGTGAAGTTGCGTTTTGCTGACAGACATAACACTGTGCCATAATTTATCTGATGGCATGTAAAGAAGCTGCTTAAATTATAGTATTTAAAAGTTTCTTCATTTTGTAAGAGCTCAAGAAATTAATTCTGGTTTGAAAGACAAGATGACGGTAAAACTCAGAAGACGTAGCTGTACAGTACCGTTGGTGTTGGAGACATCATAATAAAGGTAACTGCGTTAACTTCGCTTTTTGTTTGGTAATTTGTTGGATATTATCTTTTGCTGATCTTCTTTGAGCTTGGAGTAAATTTTACATTCTGAACATTTTTTTTTGCACTTATCTGCTTAATATGTATTGCTGGGATATCATATAGAATATGAAGTCAGTATAATGGTACTATATTACATATTTGAATGATAAAAGACTGGTAAATGATATAATGATAAACTACAAAATAAATAATTTGCCCAATATCCCAAATATGTTAATTAAAACAAACATTGAATGTAAATTCAGATATAATGAGCAGTTGTAAGAAGTAAGAAATAACATTTTATCCATTGAACCTGTTATGTGTTATCATCATCAGTTTTAAAATAAACACATGGAGACAAGTTTGCTTAAATTCTAAAATTAACACACACACACACACACACACACATATGGTATTTTAATCTAATACAGAAATGGTGACATTGATATATGCAGACCAATAGTTTTTTTCTTCTACAGATATAAATTAAAAAGCCTAATTCTGAGAGTTTCACCTACAACATTCATGATGGGAAAGGGCCACTAATTAAGAGCTGACATATGTGGAAGAAAAATACCATCCATGTTGAAAAGGGCTAGAGGTAATGTGAGAAAACATAATTTATCAATCTTATTTAACATTATTGTTGATATTTTATCTCAACTGGTCAAAAGGCTAAGTGGGTTTATGTAATGGTCCAGAGTGTGTTATTTATTTCACATCCCCTTCTGTCTTTCAACAGTAAGAAATTAGCTACTTTGGAGTCCATAGTTCTGATCAATTTGTTTATATAAAACTTGGTTTTGGGCTTAAATCAACATCTTGGATAAATCTAATAATGAGGAAAATCCAAGTATATACATGTGATCATGTATAAGATTAGTTGAGTTTTTTAACCAGCCTAAAAGCCATACTTCCACAATATAGGCTAAAATCATTAAGTTGTCCTTGAAGTTTGATGAGTGTTAACCATTAATAATAATAAGGTGATCTTTCATCTGAGTATGTTACCACCGCATGCAATATTTATACATGTAGTGCAGTTTTTACTAAACGTAGAATACATGCTTATATAAATGAGATCTAGATTGAAGAAGTGAAGATGCATACAAATACATGAGGTTATAACCACTACTGCTGATTCAAGTTTGATCATGCTTGGCCATTGGGCTTATAGAGTCAAGTTTCACAATGATGCTTATTATGAGTGTGATAAAGGTATGGTAGTGAAGTGACCTTGCATCTGATTGGCAGAGTTTCTTATGATTTGCACAACAGTGTTTATGATCCAATTTAGATCTGACTTGTTTAATTATTTGCTTGTATGTCTGAGGCTATAAGCAAAATCTATGCATATAATGTGGTGGTTCTACATCTCACTAGCCATTCTTGCTACTGCTCTTAAAACTATTTCTCATTAATTTCATCAGACTTGGTGAATAGATTTATCTCATCAAGATATAGCAAAAGAGCAATTTTGTAAAAATAATATTCATTCATATTAAACTCAAATTCTGCATCTGATTGGTTGACCTTGCAAATACTATAAGGGCTCTATTTCTGACAAAAAGATTATTTTGATTTAATGTAGCAGAAATGCTTATATGATCAAAACATTGAACATATTTGATGACAAATAAGAAATAGTTTTTCATGCAAATTTGATAAACATTGATAAATCGGTTCATATCATTAAAAGCTTGGAAGAGTTTGATTACATGCGAGACCATCACATATTAATCATTCTTTATTTAGAGAATTATTTTTGTCAGGATTTAGTAAAATATGTAAAATCAATATGGACTGGTTTTGTTATGTACAGCAACACTAGTTGTTTACTGAGTACTGAGGGAATTGGAGTAAGGCAAGGGTACATTGCAGTAGGTAACCTGGTTGACTTGATAACAGGATTTTAACACAAACATTTTTATCAGGAGTCTAGCATACTAACCATTGATTCACTGCAGATCCTGCCCCCATTAGTTACCTTTTAATACATAAAGCATTTGGGTTTTTTATGTCACAAATCCCATAGGGATTAAAATTAACATCATAGGTCTCACTGGATAGTTTCGTATTTTGACATCCCTCTAATTTTTAAGGTAGAAGGCATGAACCTAATTATCACAAGCCTAGCATTTATAAATTTACACATAAGCTAAATCTATAATGTGGTTCAGATTTACTTTGAGTTAGGCATGGAAATAGGTTGGCTTGTTGGTGACTGCCTGTCACAGTTAGATGAGCATTGGAGATCATATGCGTAACTTAGTCTGCAAATGAGCTGCCGACTTTTATTTGTGTCTGCTACAGAGGTAAATATAAAAAAATCTTGATGGTAGAGGGGTGATGAAAAGTATGCTAATTTGTTATAGTACTAGTGAACTTTATTCATGCATAAGGCACATACTGATTCTTTTAGTTGCCTTGTCACAGAAAAATATTGAAAATAGCTATTTCTAGTAAAAAAATAATGTAAAATGTACCTGCATCCTTTGACCCTACCAGAACCAAACTAAAAGCTCAAATTTGTGCAGCTGCTTTTGCTCATCACAAACATAATTGGGAGTATAACTGCTAACCCTACCCTCTAGCACACATTTCATTCATTCATTGGATTAAAATCACGTGCACCTTCGGTATGTGCGACTGTTTTGTTTGTACACGTTTGTGTACTTTTTGAATTTAGCGATTAACTTATACAATGCCCCCAAGCAAGCAAGCCGAAGCCCAGGTGCCCCAAAAGGTCCCGCCCAGGCTCTCGTCGCTGCAACCTTCTCCATCGTTGTACTCCGTTGGTGGTCTGTTTCTGCATCCTGCATCTCCTTCCTCTCTCATTTCAGGCAGTAACCGAAGCACACCAGCAGCAGTATTATTAAATTTTCGTTGCAATCAATGCCCAGTTCCCTATATTTATTGGGCTATTCCTGTACTATCTTGCCAAACATGTGATTGTCACATACGCTTCAGATATTCCTGAGTTGTGAATTTTCCTATCTTTTGTAAGGTCTATTAAATTTTGTGTACTTTGCGTACTTGAATTTTCCGGAAATTTTTTCACATCTAGTAGGCTTTTAGTAGCCCTTTATTTTGTTTTGGAGATCTCAATTTGGTTAAGTATTTCGTACATGTGGCTTTAAACCAATCAGTGTGTTTCAGGGCCAGTAAGTTGTTGGTCAAAAGAGGGCTTTCGTGGGTCAGAATGAAAGCCCTATGTGGTAAAATTTGTTTGTAAAAAAGAAAAAAAAAAAGAAAAGAAAAGAAAAAAAAGGTGGGTAGGGAGTGTGTATGCTATATTTGTGTGATGGCTATAGACATTTTTGTTCGTTTTTCTGCTTTTCCCACATATCCCGACAACACACATTCACGCTCACTTTCTCATTCACACTTATAAGTAGATGTGGGGGGGGGGTGGCCTTATTTATTTTGTTTGATTTCGGGAAGGCAATTCTTTTCATACTGGGGGGTGGGGGTGGTTTGATTATTTGAGGCATACTCTTTTCATTGTTTCTGCCTTCATTCCCCAAGGTCTGCAAGTGTCCTGTTCTTTCTTCTTTTACTGCCTTAGGACGTTTAACTTCATTCTGTGCCTTTTCCTGCTCTTCTTTATTTCAGCTCTTTCTGCCTTATCCCGTGTCTGTTTCTGTTTTGGTCTTCTCGTCCTTTTGATACTGCCATGTTCGCCGTGAGATGTTTTCTTCGAGGGAGGTGGTTTGATTGCCTTTGTTTCCCTTCGCTTTGACCACTTGGCTATTTACCTGTTATTTTTGTTTAGCTTAGTTATTTGTGATTTATTTGAATGTATATTTTTTTTATTTTTATTTTTTTATATTTTTTTTTTTTTTTTTTGAACCTACGGGGCCTAGCATGCCATTATAATTCCAAAACAGTGATTTTGTAATATTCGTCCTTATCTGGTTTTTATTGTTCGGGTTATGAGCGGCGGTGTCAGTCTGTGAACCCACTAGCCCGAGCCGGCCGTCACAATTCCCAAACAGTGATTTGTAATATTTTGATTGGTTTTTTTCTTTTTTGGTTCGATCTTTTAGGTTTATTGGTTTTAATTTCTTTACATGGTCTCTCTTTATACCCAACCCTTCATTCGGTTTAGATTTGTCCCCTTTTGCCTATTTTGTTAATGAATGTCATGATGTTATTATAGGTCATTCCTATGTTATTGTTTTTTGCCACAAGTAACTCCGGGTATGTCCACCGTTCTCCTATTTGTTCCTGTTGAGATTTTAGTTCGGCCCTTTCCTGGTTGTATTTGGGGCATATATTTATTAAGTGTGCGATTGTTTCTGGAGTTGGGCAGTAGGGGCAGTTTTCGGTTGGTCCCCTTTTTATGTGTTTCCCTGCGCATCCTGCCAATAGTGTTTTACCTGTTCTTATTCTATTTATTATTGTTATATCGTATGGATTTTTGAAGGTCGGACTTTCGACTTTTCTACTTACTTTTTTCATCATCGTGTGTATTAGACTGTTTGCATCCGATTTTTCCCATAGCTCTTGCCACATGTCATTGATCTTGTCCCATGTTATTGATTTCAGTGACGCTGTATGCTATATTTTGGGCTTTTGGTTCGTTTGTGGCGTTTTTTGCTTCTGCATCTGCTTTGTCATTGCCTGGGATTATGGATGTGAGAGGGTATCCATACGAATTCAACGTGTTTGTTGTTTTTTTCAATCTCTTTAAGTAGCGATCTTGCATGATTAATCATATTAGGTCTGCTCTTGGATTGGTCCGTTGCTAACGATTGTAGTACACTGTAAGAGTCGCTTAGAATGACTGCCTTAGTTGTGGGGTATGTTTTGACGTATGTTAATGCCATTAGTATTGCCATGAATTCTACCGTGTATATAGCGCATTGGTCTGGGAGTCTTTTTCCAACGGTGACATCTAATTTTGGGATCACTATCCCTGCTGCAGTTTTATTTGGATTTTTGGTTTTTGATCCATCTGCGAAGATTTGCGTGTATGTCTCGTATTTGTTGTCAATGTACGTTAGTATTGATGCTCTTAGTCCTATCGGGTCATTTTGTTTTTGTCCTAGTTTACGTAAGCTAAGATCTATTTGTGGTGTGGGACAGGTCCACGGGGGGTCTGGGTAGTACCTTATTTTTTCTGGGTTGATATTTGCGATTTGAAATTTCCTTTTTAATTCTATAATTATTTTCCCACTAGGTATTTTTTTATTTTTTCCTTTTGTATCGAATGGTTTGTCGCATGCTAAGAGGGCTTGTAGCGTGAGGTAGTTGGGTTGGTGTATTGATATTCGAGTCGAGTATCGCAGCATCAATTCCTTCCGCCTTAGGTCTAGCGGGGGTTCTCCTACTATTATTAAGATATCTTGTGTGGGGGTACCATTTAGGACGCCGGTGCATACCCTTAGCGCTTTTGATTGGACTGTGTCTAGTTTCTTTAGTAACGTGGCGTTCGCCGCTCCATATACCTGGCAACCGTAGTCCAATTTTGCTCTTATAAGTGCTCTATATAGGGTAACGAGTGTTTTTTGATCAACCCCCCAATTCACCCCTCTGAGGTTTCTGTGGAGGTTGATGTCTCGTTTGCACTTCGTTACGAGTTCTTGGATATGAGCTGCCCACGTGAGTTCGTGGTCGAATACCATACCTAGGAGTGTCGCTTGTTTTTCGAATTTGATGGGTACCCCCTTTAGGGTTAAGTTTGGAGTGGGTGGGGGGTGGCCACCTCCAGGATTGGAAACTATGCCTACTGTTTTTAGAGGTGACAATTTAAATCCCCATTTATCTGTCCAATTTCCTATATCGTTTAGTCCTTTTTGTAAGTGCTTGGTCGTTTCTCTGCTGGCCGGGTTGCCAGTTTTCCATACGGCGCTGTCATCGGCGAATTGGGATAAGTCAAGGTGGTTGGGTTTTACCGCTGTTTCCAGGTCGTTTATCATTATATTAAATAAAGTTGGGCTGATTACGCTTCATTGTGGTGTGCCATTTTCCAGTTTGTATCGTTCGGAGTAGTCTTGTCCTAGTCTGACTTGTATCTTTCTATCGGTTAGGAAGTTAGCAATAAATTTGTATATATTGCCAGTTATTCCGTATGGTTTAAGTTTACTTATCAGTCCCTTAGTCCACATTAGATCATATGCTTTTTCCATGTCTAAGAAGATGGCTGTAACATATCTGGATTTTTAAAATTTTTCTCTAGATGCTAATTTGACAGCGGTTTCTAGTCTCATGAGTTGGTCTATTGTGCTTCGGTAGTTGCGAAACCCGCTCTGTGTATTAGCTAGTAGTCCTTTGCTTTCTAAATGGTATTTCAGCCTGTTGTTTACCATAATTTCCATTATTTTACATATATTGTCTGTTAGTGATATGGGCCTGTATGATTTTATATCGCTTGAGGGTTTTCCAGGCTTAAGAATCGGGACCACTACTGCCTTTTTCCATCTTATAGGTATGGTACCGGTTTCCCATATTTTATTAATGAGGTTAAGTGCAATTGTGACAAGTTTTTTGGGTAGGTTCTTGTACATTTCATACCCCAAAGTGTCCTCCCCGGGGGATGTGGTCTTTTTGCCGGCGAGGGCCTTTCTCCATTCGGCTTCTGTAAACGGAAGGTTTAGTGGGCCGTCATTATTTCCTGCTTCCTTTATGTTGTCAGAGTTGCTTTCCTCAAATTGCCTTTTATGATTTTTAAACTTATCCTCTAAGTTGGTATTGCTACACATGTTGGCGAAATAGTTTGCGAATAATTCTGCCTTATGTTTGTTGTTTTGTCCAGGTATGTTGGGGGTTATTGATTTAGTTTTGCCTCTCATTTTTTTAATTCTTTGCCACACCTCCTTCGATTTTGTGTTAATATCTAGTTTTGAGCAGAATTCTCTCCATGAGTTTTGTTTAGCTATCATAATAGTTTGTTTGGCAGTTTTTTCCTTTTCCTTGTAGTAGTTAAAGTCCCTATTATTTTTAGTTCTTTTGAATTTGTTTAGAGCTCTTTTTTTCTCTTTAATTGCTATTTTACATTCATTATTCCACCAGGGCACCGTGGGTTTGGGTGCTACTCCTTTAGTTTTAGGAATTGTTTCTTGGGCCATTGTGTTAATGGTTTCTATTAATTTGTCATTAAAGGTGTCAATGTCCCGGTGATATATGGTTTCTGGGTCGATTGAGTCACCTATCTGTTTGAACCTAATCCAGTTGGCCTGTTCGTATTTCCATCTTGGTGTGAAGGACGCTTTATTTTGAGGTATTCTAATTTGTATTTCTATATTTATAAGGTAATGGTCACTTCCCATAGGGTCGCTTTCATCAACTTGCCAATCAGAAATGCCTGCTAATCTTGGTGTGCATAGAGATAGGTCTATTGCTGATGTGTGGCCTGTTCTGTCATCTATCCGGGTGTGCATTCCGTTGTTTAGAAAAACTAAGTTGCATTTTTGTGCCCATTTTTCTACAATTTTTCCTTTAATGTCCGTCTTTTGACTCCCCCATAGTTCATTGTGCGCATTGAAGTCCCCGCATATTACCACCCATTCTCCACAGTCTTTAATCATTTTGATTGTTTCGTCTGCACTTAAATTGCGCTGCTCATTTGTTTCATAGAGGTTAACGATTAGTACCTGCTTAGTTTGAGCGGTTATTTTGACTATCTGTATTTCGAAGTCATTGGGCGGTCTACTATCTGTTAATTTATGCATTTCTGATGTAATTCCATCTCTAACAAAGGTTGCTAACCCCCCTCCTCTTGCTGTGGGGGATCGATGCTTTAGGTATTTGGTGTTGTAGCCTATGATGTTTGGGATACGTGAGGTATCATTTAGGTGGGTGTCCTGTATGCATATAACATCTGGTTTTCTTTCCTGTTCAAGTATTTTGTTATTTAGTTGGTCAGCGTGGGCCCTAAGGCCGCGTGCATTCCATTGCCATATTTTGATTTCTGCTCTGGAATCCATCTCTAGTGCAAAAAGTCTTAATAGTTTGTTTAATTTACTGTTGTTTTCATTTTATGCGTGTTTCCTACCAGTGAGGGTGCTACCTATTTATTTTGTTTTTGGTATCCTGATTTTTGTTTTGGCCTGCTTATAGTTTACCCCATGGGAGATCATATATTCGACTATTAGGGCTTCTCTAAGAGCCCTGGGGCATTCTGCGTGGTTTGGTTTGTGGTTACCACTACAGTTAGCGCAGTGCTGATTGGTGGCGCTACATGTTTTCCGGTCTGGGTGGTGAAGACCACATTGATTGCACCGGAATAGGTTTCCGCAACTCTTAGAGTAATGCCCCCAATTTTTGCAGTTGCCACAGAACCGTGGTTTTGTTTTTGAAAGCAAAAATTTTTTTAGCCTCGAGTTTTTCGGCTATTTTGATAGTTTCTGGGGTGGCGCCCTTAAAAAAGAGTACCACTGCAGTGCTATCCTTTCCCCTTCTTGTTTTTAGGCGGATTGCTTTCTCTACTTCCTGTCCTTTACTCCTTATGTAGTCTACTATTTCATTGGTTTTATTTTGAGTTGATACGTATATGACTCCTTTGTTGTGTGTTTTTGAGGGGTTTGGGTCTATGTGTTGTTTTGTTCTGTTGTGTCTAGTGACCTGAACATTTATTTGGCCTATTCTTTCAATTTCCATATATTTGGCAATCTGTTGTTCAGTGGTGCATTTGATTATCAGCAAGTCGTCTCTAGTGCTTTTAAGCGTGAATTCTCCTTGGTGATGTTTGTTCAATTGCCATGCTATGGTTTTAAAGGCTAACTTCGTTATTTTGGAATTTACTCCCTTGACGAAGAGAGTCAGTTCAGCGGGGTGTTTCTTGTTTTGGATATTTTGCAGACTGGTCTTTTTTCCCCTGGTGTTTGTCTCTTTAGCTGACTTTGTTTCGTTGTCCATAACCGGCTTGCTGGGTCTTGTATTGACAGTTAGTGTGTTCCTTATTCTTTCTAACTGGTATTTGGGATTTGGTTTTCCTATTATTCTTACCTTTTGTTGAGTCGTGTGTGACTGCTTTATTTGTGGTAGGGTGAGGGCGTTCTGTTTCATCTAGTAGGTTCTCAGTTTGAGTCCCCTGGCTGCTAGTGTTTTTAACCAGCGTGGTCTGGGTTGTTTTTGTGCTTGTTGAGTATTGTTCCTCAGTTTGGGTACTCATGTCGGATGTAGTTTTGCGGTTACTCGGTAGATTGTCCACATTCTCGTTTACGCTTGGTGACAGGTAGAGTCTACTCATCGAGTCAGTTGGGGTCGAGTTGAAAATTGGCGTTAAGAACTGTATCTGTCGTTTTTCTCTTAGGGGGGATGAGACTGCTTCGGAGTAAGTTTGCCTTAGTTTATCTGCCTTTAGGTTGACCAGGCAGCTGAGATAACTATTTGATGATGTGACATTAATTTTGTTGTTATCCATCTTGAGTTTCTTTATTTGATGTAAGGTATATATGACGGGATATTTCTTTATCTGTCTTAACTATACTTTATTCTACTTAGTACTATGAAAAAGCAACAGCTGTAAGGGGATATGCAAATAGCTTTTATTCTGATTTGTGTAATTAATTATTATATTACTATTATCCAATTTAAACTTATTGAAAATTATTTTCTAGCCAAATGGTCAAAGTAAAAGGTTTTACTTACCCCGATCCAATTTTCTTTTTAAGATCTTTAGAGTTTTTAAATACAGCCTTCTAATTATACAAGTTTCATTACATTGGTCAATAATTAGTCACATGTGATGACACTTGTAACTAATCAAACCACAGCAACTGAGAGCAGACTAAGCACTGATATTTATATGGTACAGTGGCAATATACAGTCTGTCTGCTGCAACACATGAAACAAACTGGACAAATCTGAAAGCCTTGAATTTGACTTTATTTATCTGTATGGTAGAACAGAACCTGAGTTGAAAAGCTTTTAAAGAAAGACCTTGATATCAAACCTAATAATAACTGCAGGAGTTATATTATGGATAATTAACCATTCTCTCAGTTTCAAACTGGGCATTCCATCCCATGGGGTTCTAAATGTAAACCAAGTGTAACTGATATCCTAATGAACTGTAAAGACCATAGCAGCACAACAGCAGGGGACCAGGTATGTCCAGATCCAGAAATCACAGACCAGTTTCAAACTGATGATGAACCACATAAAAATTACACATCTGCTAGAACTTATGAAGATAACTTAAATTGCATTATTATTAATCCTCCTCCTCACATTCATCATAATTGAGATGCATCATATATGTTTTATTGTAAAATAGTTTATGCAACATAATTCAGTGAAGACCTTTGCTGCCAATTTACCAGTGAACCATTTGTTTCAATGAACATATTTTATGTTGTAACAAGGAGCATCATTTAAACATTATGATACACTTATCATACCTGTATATGAAATCTTAATACTAACACTTATACTTGCAATACTACTACTAATAAAAACACCTGCATTGATAATTTGATTATGTTCAATTGGACTTGTATCTAAATGATCACCAGCTGTATGAAAAGACATATTTTAATATATAGATATTGGATGGAATACTAGTTACCACAATTGAATAGTCATATGATAAATGATATATTATTTTAAACAATTTATATTTGCAGTGAAACATACTTTTACATTATTTTCACTTAAATTTCATTTATAGAGCAGTATACTCTGCATTCATTAAATTACTGAAATGGTTATAATACAACAACAAATACTGCAACTTCCAGAATCACAAAAATCAAAAGATATAAACAAAAACTTCCCTACATGTATCAACAGTTGTCACTTAATAGACAGAACTCTGAAGATTTAGAATAGGATGTTAACAAATTAGGTATTCAAGTTAAAAAGAAAAAAATACCAAGTAAGCTTACTACCAAAAAATCAAACAATAACAGTGAATTTTAGTACATTCCCAGGAAACAGAATATATGACTTTTCTTAACTTGATCTGATACATCTTAAATCTATAGAAAATGATTCATATTGTATGACTAAAATATTATGTAAACAAAATTTCCATCACTTTTTTCAGATGCAACATGCATACCCCAACCCATCCTTCTTGATCATAAAGTATACCAGCATTCCACTATAAGATGGGGAGCTGTAGTGGCTCAGTGGTTAGCTTTCTGGACCTGTGAAATAAGGTAGGTTCAAATTCTACCATCAGACCAACCTGGGTTAGCTACCATGGTGTGTCCTTGGGCAAGGCACTATACTTAAAGTGCCTTGGCACTAAATAACTTACTTGTGTTGGTTTACCATAAAAGGCCAAACCAAACACAAAAAACAACAACTTTAAAATATGAGTTTTGTCAATACTAAGTAATTGAAAATCATACTGAAGAAATGTTTTTGTTAATACAGATTAATGGATCTAAAAAATCTCTTTCTTCTGCAGGAGTTTAAAATGTTAAATTAAAAAGGTCATGGTACACATTGCCTTGTTCGTACACATCAGGTTCCGTAACCCATATCCAACTAAAAATTTTAGTAGAGTCTGAATAAAACATATTTTAATCTGGATGATAATATTCTTTCTCCATTCATATATTACACCACCAAGATTGATCCAAATAAGATTACATTTTACTATAACACTGAGGATGAGTATGCCTCTTAACAACTTACAAATGTGGAGAGAATGGAGTTAAACTGAACTTTGATTTCTTTTCAACCATAGCACAAGATGATCATTTATTATGAAAAAACCTGAATAAAGTTGGAGTTCATAACCATGACAGTCTTGATACAATATAAATTCAATATATTATTGTTGTCTTGAGGTATAGTTCTGTATATTACAATCTCACACAAGATCAGGGTATATTTTAGTACCATACAGTTAATTCGGGATTGTATTAATACCTATTCTGGTGAATGAACATTATATAAGATTTACTATTTTGGAACCAGTTGCAATAAAGTTTACTAAACAAGAGAAAATATGACTTTACTATAATATCTAAAATGTAAAATCTGCAAACAGAATACTTGCTTGACTTTACACTTCAACTATATCATAATATTTATTTGAAATGAATTTATACAAATGGCATTAAATTGGGTTTCAGGCTGGTAATGACAATGGTAGTAGTGAATAGGGACGGTCTAGGGACTAGGGAACTTCCATGTTAAAAAGGGTATATCCACTCTGGGGACTATGTAATTTAACATGGGAGAAGAAAAAAAAATATCCATTCTAGGGACAAAGGGAATTTAACATGGGAGAAAGAAAAAAAACTATTCACTCTAGGGACAAGGGAAATTGAACATGGGGAATAAATCGTGGGACTGTCTTGGGACTAGGGGAAATGGAACAGGGTCGGGACCCTATTTTAATAAGGTCCCGACCTGATGGGTCTATGAAAATGGAACAGGCGAAAATTGAAACAGGGAGGGGTCTCTATTTTTTTATTATTTTTTTAAACAAAAAAATAAAAAAAGGGGTAGGCAATTGAAAGTCAAGATCTTTTCGAGAGATAGGAATGGCCCTGAAAAGGGCCTTTGGTTTTATGTTAATATACCCTTAACATAAAGGGCATCTGTGACATCTTCTTCTTGACCTTAGGCTGTGCCTGACTGCAGGACCATAGATTAAGACTCTTTTGAGGCATCCTTGATGCTCCACATAAGATTCTTCGCATCCACAGGCTGGTGTCTGTCCTGTGGATAACTGTCCAGTTGGATCGGACATACATTGATATGTCCGTCCGGAACATCATCGAAGACACAAGCGTTGAAGATTGTACATCGGTCCACATGTTGGGGTGCTGAGTAACAGGTGAAGGAATGCAGTGAACTGTACTTATTTATAGGGGGAGGAAGGATTGAAACGGATTGAGTTTGTTGACCAATCCAAACACGCGTTACAAAATTCAGTCAGCCCACGTCCAATCCGAAGAGAGCAGTCTGTGACGTCACATAGTCTATATAGATTCGCTAGCGCCTGTGCGTAGTCAATCTAAGCGACAGTTTTTCAGCATGACGGAAACTCAGAAAACGATCAGTTTGGGTGCACTGATGGTGGAGACTACCCAAGGGAACCCAGACTTACTTTCAGAAGAGGTGAATTGGGATTTTGTGGATTTTTTTACCTTGCAAGAATTTGTTCCTGAACCTTCGTCACCTTCTCCTTCATTACCGCACATGGAAAATTTTATACAGAGACAGAAAGAAGAATTGGTGAAATTTATACAACAGCAAAAGGAAGCGGAACAAGCTTTTCTCCTACAGCAACAGCAGCAAGAAGAAGAGGTAAGAAAAAAACAACAAGAAGAAGACGCAGCAGCAAAGAAACAAGGGTGTCAAAATCAAACGGTCACGGTACTGTTAGACATTTTAGTTAAGAAGTCTGAAACAGATGTATCAGACTTCTTTATTACGGCCGAAGAGAATACGACCTTCCCAAGCTAAACACTCCAACCCTGTGACTACGCCTACTGCACCATCCTTAGTGATTTCAACGAAATCATCATCAACAGTACGCAGTCCAGAAGTAGGCCTTGGCCATGGCAAAGGCTTAAAACAGTTAAAGTTGATTGTTTAAACTCACCCCTTACACCAAAAAAGGCCCTTTTCAGGGCCATCCACGTCTCTCGAAAAGAGATAGGCTTTCAATTGCCAATAACTAATAAAAACCATTTTACCCAATAGTACCTGTCTGTGTATGAGTGTGCGTGAGTGTAGGTTCTTATTTTAAAATCAAATCCCAAAGACACTTACCTTTTATAATTAATTTATTCTTTTATAAATATTTACAATTCACAATTCACAACAGAGCACTTTAAAAAGTTCATAGACTTATTCTGTCTCATTGTTCACTCTCTGTTTTTTTAATTTCTTCACCGTCATAGTCTTTTCCTCCTCTTCCTCTTCACTTTCTTCCCTTCTTTTCTTCTCCTGTTTCTTTTTCTTCACCTGTCTGTTTTCTTCCTCTTCTTCTTCCTCTTCCTCTGAAGAATCCCTCTCTTCTTCTGACTCCTTTTGTTTCTTTTTTGGGCAGTCTGGTGACCAATGTCCTTTTTCTTGACAATAATAACAGGTATCTTGACTTTTGTCTCTTCTAACCCCTTTTTTTTCTTTTTTGACGGTCTGGACACTCTGAAGACCAATGCCCTTTCTTCTGACAGATATAGCAAGTATCTTGACTTTTATCTTGAAAGGAAGGAGAGTAGTCCCTCGGCTGGTCTGAAGAGAATTTTCTAATGACCCCTCGCAAAGCTCTGATGAAACGTTCGATCTTGGTAGTCTCTTCCATTGTTGTGCTCAGTTTGAGAGTGAAATGAATAGTGAAAGGACAAGACACATACCCTTTATATACGCTGGTCTGCTATGACTATAAATTAATCCATGGTGTTTAAACTTTAGTCATTTGACTTTTTGCTATCGAGATGAAATGATCCAATTCATTTGAGAAGAAAGAAGAAGAAAGTAAGAGGCAGAAACGTGATCTATCGCCTCGTACTAGGGCTGAAGTCTTGGCACAAATTCATGCCAGTGATTTTGAAGAGGACATGAGTGAACCAGAATCCAAACCCTCTAAACAAAGTTTACCACCCTTAGTCAACCCTAAAAAGTACTATGACATTCGAGAGACGGAAAAGCATCCCTCTAGAAAATTTAGAACTACGGCTTACAAATACACAGTGAAGTTTAAAGATTTCAAGTCTGAAGTACTGTTAGAGAAAGCAAAAGGGTTCATCACCGACATGTGGGATTCTTTGCTCACCACACTCAAGCGACAATGTCAACCCAAAGAAGATGATCGCTTGAGACTTTCCATACAACGTGATGGCTTGAAATCCCCTGTTTGGATCGAGTTTAGCAGCCCTGCAGAATTGACCACTTCCAAAGTCATGGACAAGATTCAACACGTGCAACAATCTAATGACCAGTTTGACATCACCGATGGAAAAGCCACACTGGACATGACCCACGTCTCTCCTCCTCAAGGGACCGGACAATGCAGAAAGACCTTATTGGTCAACAACCTTCGCATTACCAAAACAAGTCTTGTCCAAATTAACAATTTTCAAGACCACATGTGTTTAGCCCGAGCCATCGTGGTGGGATGAACCTATGCCGACAAGAACGACACGGTAGAATGGAAAAGAGCCTGGGAGAACATTCGAAAATCGAACCGAGCCAAACAACGAAATGAAGCAGAACTTCTGTTACAACAAGCATGCCTGTCCAAAGACACATCCTGTGGCATTCCTGAGATGCAAAAATTGCAAGGTGCCCTAGCTCCACGATACACCTTGAAAGTGCACCCTCAAGAAGTGCGCGGGTCTCTGATGTTTCGAGGGAAAGACTTTAAGGATGGAAAATACATTCACCTCTATCATCACGATGACCATTTCGATACCATTACCACTATCACTGGATTCCTGGGATACAAATATTACTGTGAGAAATGTGACTTATGATGGTTATAATAATCGAGAGCAACACAAACATTGTGGATCGAAATGCTCAGGATGTTTGGCCTCTCAACCCTGTCTGAGCGAAGGGCAAGAACCAGTGCATTGTCCTGCTTGTCTGCGCACATTTGTCAGCCCTGCCTGTTACCAACAACATCTGAAGATGCAAGGTTCACAGAAGAAATGTGCTTGTCAACTCCTGAGATTGTGCCCAATGTGTGGACAAGGTCTATGTATCAACAGTACCAAGGCACACGTATGTTCAGGAAAGAAAAAATGTCACATTTGTCACTGCATTGTGGACTTGGAACACCAATGCTACATACAAAAATACCAATCCCAACCAGAGAAAGAGGATGGTCACAAGAAGAAGAAAGGCAATTTCATCTTTTTCGATTTCGAATGCATGCAAGAGACCAGTATTCACATTCCTAATTTCTGCGTGGCTCATCGAGCGTGCGAGAAGTGATTCAAGAACCTATCTTGAGTTATTGCCCTCACTGCAGTAAGATTCCTGGAGGGCGTGAAAAAATCTTTCAAGGACTGAACACACTAGCCGATTTCACACAATGGGTCTTAGACCCCATCGACAAGACGTGGAGCCAAGAGGACATCGAACATTGTTATGGAGATTGTCATCACCATGCCACGGTGATGGCTCACAATTTCTCCGGATACGATGGACAGTTTCTTTTGAGATGTTATACGGAACGTGGCATCGAGCATCCTAAAATCACTTTGAACGGAGCCAAAATCATTTTCATGCAAGTGGGACAAGTGCAGTTTAAAGATTCGATGAGCTACTTAGCCATGCCTTTGAGTCGAATGCCTAAAATGTTTGGAATGACAGAAATGGCTAAAGGGTACTTTCCACACTTTTTCAATACAGAAGCCAATCAACACGCCGTTCTACCCCATTTGCCTCAGGCTCACTATTACGACCCTGACAACATGCGTACTGAACGAGAAACTTTCTACGCTTGGTACCAGGCTCACGCCTCCGACCCTTTCGACTTTCAGGAAGAAATGCTAAAGTATCGTCGTTCCGACATGGACATTTTACGGCGATGCTGTGGAAAATTTCGAGAACTGTTCATGGAACACGGAGGGGTTGATCATTTAAAAGAGGCTTGCACCATTGCCAAAGCGTGTTCCTTAGTCTACCGACAACGATTCATGCTTGAAAACACTGTGGCTGTCATCAGTCCTCAAACGACCAACTATGTCAAACGTCAATACTCGGTCAAAGCCCCATGCTGGTTGCATTACTTGTGCGACAAGGAAGACAAATGGATTCAGCATGCCCGCAACGGACAGGGCGAAAGATCATCGGAATGCATTCGGTCAATGGCTGGGACTTAGAAAACCCCAAGATCATGTACGAGTTTAACGGTTGCTTATTTCACGGATGTCCCGTCTGTTACCCTGACCGCGGCACTAAAAATCAGTTCTTACAACGAACCATGGAAGACTTGTACCAGGCCATTTGTCAGCCACGCCTAAAGTTAGAACAGGAAGGATACCAAGTGGTGGAAATGTGGGAACACAAATACAATCACCGTTTGAACACCGATCCTGAGTTTAAACGCCTCATGGAAAGTTACCAGTTCATGGACCCCCTGAACCCAAGTAATAGTTTGTACGGAGGAAGGACCAATGCCACCTGTTTGCTGTACCAAGCTGACGAAGAGAAAGGAGAAGAAATCAAATACTTGGACGTGTGTTCACTGTATCCCTATGTGTGCAAATATTGTTGCTTTCCTGCAGGGCACCCACAATTGTTCACCGAACACATCGACCTGAAAAACATTCGACAATACGAAGGCTTGATCAAGTGCAAAGTTTTGCCTCCCACGAACCTATACCATCCCGTCTTACCTCGCCATTGCCAAGGCAAACTTGTGTTTCCTTTGTGCCGTACTTGTGCTGAAACGTGCAACCAAGATCAACCTTGTCATCACACCCAGGAAGAACGGGCCTTGACGGGGACATGGGTCAGCGTAGAATTGTTCAAAGCTCTGAACATGGGATACCAACTGTTAGAAGTGTACGAAATTTGCCACTTTCCCAAGACACAATAATTCCACAAGGGTGACCCCACGCAGAAAGGCATTTTCGCAGACTACGTGGATGCCTTTTTGAAACTGAGCAAGAAGCCAGTGGCTATCTGTCCTGGTGTCACACTCCCGAAGACCAAAAGACATTCAGAGAGAAATTCTGGGCACAAGAAGGCATTACTTTAAATCACATTGAGAAAAACGAAGGCAGGCGATCGTTTGCCAAAGTGATGTTAAATTGCTTGTGGGGTAAAATGGCACAATGACCGTGTTTACCCAAGACGGAGTATTTGACCGAACCTTCCTGCTACTTTTAGATGATTCACGACAAAGCCAAATTCATGAAACACGTGGACGTCGTTCGTGAGGATTTGATCTTGGTGAATTACGAAGAAGATCTGAACTTTGTAGAAGATGACCCCTTTGGAAATGTCATCATTGCAGCTTACATGACAGCTCATGCTCGCTTAAAATTGTACGAAGCTTTAGAACTGTTAGGGGAACGTGTCTTGTACTTTGACATGGACAGTTGCATTTATATCGATCACCCGAGTCAACAGCACCCTGACATCGAAGGAGACCGTTTAGGAGCCTGGACAGACAAGCACCCCGATGACAAGATTCTAAGTTTCGTTAGTGGTGGTCCCAAAAATTACGGCTACGAATACTGGGACAAACAAGGAGAAGTGCACACGAAGTGTAAAGTGAAAGGACTTACTCTGAATTATCGTACCAGTCGAGTGGTCAACTTTGGCATATTGAAAGAAGCCTTGCAGTCTAGATAAAGTGACCACCTATCAACCCAACAAGATTGTACGTTTACCCACACACCACATCGTCAGTCGACCCTTGGAAAAAGTCTATCAAATCGTGTAGCAGAAGCGAGTGCGGCTTCCCACCCACTTTACTTTGCCGTATGGACATGTCGGTATAAAACAATGGTTGTAAGAGGATAGCCACCCACCAGAAGGATGACTTCGCCGCAGCAAGAATCGAGTGAGAAATCCAGTGAGAACTCCAAGTTCAAACCCTACCATTTTCCAGTCTTCTTACCTGACTATTGTGATTGTGCCCGTCGATTGGACACGTTTCAAAAATGGCCTACGGATAGGGAAGGATTACCTTCTTCGTATGTTTTAGCTAGAACAGGATTTGTCTACTTCGGACCCGAGTCAGGATTGGGATACGAAGTACAGTGTTTCGCTTGCGGACTGAAGTTACGAATGGATCTATGTATCTACAAAGATTCAGCTATTCTGGAACATACTCGATGGTCTCCGCACTGCCCTTACCTTTCAATGGCCTTTCCACCCATTAAACTACGGTACAATTATGACGGTACCTTCCAAAACTAGACGTAAACACATTGCATCCTATTTCATTGTTGTTTCTTTTCCACATAATAGCTTATTTTTTATAAAATGTTAAACTTTACTAATCTTTTTTCAAGATCACTTTAGTTTGCAAAAATATATCTTGTCATTTATTGGCATTCTACATTGAATTTTGTAAACTAGCTATAAACCTGACCTAATTACTCAACTTAACTGCTGACAGAAACAGTCTACAGTAAATGTATTTCATTTCTATAGCTCGATGGATAAACATTACATCTTTTAAAGCTGTGCACAGAATAGGCCGACATATCACGAGTCAGGAAAACATGGGGGTGGTATCCCCTGTGTCCAAAATTAATATCATTTTGAATAGAATATTCTAGTTACAATTGCCTCTTTTCAAATGGTAAGCATTGCTTTTTTTTATTTTCATCAATCTGTCAAATTCGGTATGCATTTTGCTTTAATATTTGAGATGGAAACCTTAGGTGCATAGAAATGTCAGACAGCATTGTACATCATGGATGGTGTCCAACATACTTTTATGATCATAAAACAAAATCCCATTTTTTAGTTATGGCCACTGATTTAAAAAATATTCATCCAAGCTAAATATAATAATAATAATAATGAGGACTTTGTATAGCGCCTAATCTTTAGAAGCTCTAAGCGCTTTGCAACATTAGACAACATAAAAACATACACAATGATATGATTACAAAAACAAACACCATGAAATTAGAAAACATAAAAAACATGCTGAGAATATTTAAGGTAGTTAACATTATTAAGTCATTAAGTTTGTTTTTGTAGTCAGAATAAGTAGTTTTGAGAGCACTCTTGAATGGGATCACTGCGTCTTTGTGTCTAAGTTCAGTGGGCAATTCATTCCATGTTGCTGGGCCCTGGTATGCAAAAGAATGCTGTCCATGTGACTTTGTTTTCATAGTGAGAATAATGAGTATATGATTGTCGGAAGAGGAGTGTAAGTATCTTGCTTGTGTGTACACATAGGTGAGGTCGGATAGGTATGTTGGACTAGAGTCTGTCAGTGAAACGTAGCACAGAGAACTAATGTTGTGTTTGATTCTGGATCGAATGGATAGCCAGTGTTGGGTACAGAGCAGCGGGGAGGTGTGCTCTGATTGTGGTACTCTAAGTATGATCCAAGCAGCTATGTTTTGAACTTTTTGAAGTCTCTGCAGTAGATATTAAGATGAACCAGACAGAATTGAGTTACCATAGTCCAGTCTTGAAAGCAGTAATGAACACACAAGTGTTTTAGTGGCATCAACTGAAAGATATCTGAGAATGGAGCTGATGCGTCTCAGCTCAAGATACGCAGCCTTGCATATGTTCATGACATGTTGGTGCAATGTGAGAGTACTGTCCAGAGTAACACCTAGGTTTTGTACTGATTGTGTGAATTTAATGTTGGTGTTGCTGATATTTATTGTGTGAGGTAAAGGATGTGAATGAGAAAGTCTTTGATAAGTAAGTATGGCTTGATTTAAATTGTGCTTTTCATGTGACTTGCCAGAGATTTTTAAATGAATTGATAAAGTAACTTGAGACACATTTCAAAGTACATGTTTTAAAAATATTCCATTGATTATTGATGGCATTTAGAAAAATGCAATGCATCCTTTGTTGTGAAACTTATTTTAAAACATTGTATTACTCATGCAGAAGCCTGCTTGAAAACTAATGGCAAAGCAAAGGCAAACAAAAAACAAGGTAATCCAAATGACTCTTATTTCATCAATATTGGATTCAGTTTCGTCTTTTAAAGCATAGTATTTGCAAAGCGGATGCATTTCTAAACTGATAACAAAATCAGCTTATCCTATTGCCCAGGACTATCAGAGCTAGAGTCCAGCTAACTACAATATGCATATATCTTGTCTGATCGGACAAGTGCCTCCATTTGGAATTTTTATTCACATGAAATATTTGGATGAAATAAATTCATCTTTGTGCAAATTGATTGCACCATCCACTTGCCAGAAATGACAAGTAAGTGCAAAGTTATCTTGTATCATGGCTTAACGATAGTAAGGGAAGCACAAGTGCAGTGAAGAAAATTTCATACATTTTTATAATGCTGATTAACATGACTTCTGCATATGTAACTAGTGCTGAGATGATATGACTTTATTTAAGCATTACAATTTTGTTTTAATTTGCAGGTGCCTGAGCAGAAGAAGTAATAGATAAACTTTACAGTGGAGTTGGAGACTGATTCTGATTCATAATCTTAATTAAATCTAGAAAATAAACATTAAAGTCATATTAAAATATCTGTTGTATTGTTTCCTTCTTTCATTTTTCTCTTAAAAACAAATGTCTGAACCTTTAGTCTGTAAATTCAGTGGATTCCTTATCAGCCCATCTACTTTTACTTTACACCATGCTACTTTAAAAAAAAATGAATTATCCCCATTGGGGTAGGTCCCCCCAACCCCCCACCCTACTTTGTCAACTTACCTGCCACATTTAAATCTAATGGAAGGCCCTGCTGTAAAGCCTGTTAGTAAAACTACCCAACAAGAGGATTTCATACATTTGCAACTCCTAGATGGATGGTAATGTTTTCATTTTTGTAATGTAGATTTGGACATTCTTGCCACCAGTATGGAATATGTGTTTCAGAAACACAAGCAGCTTTCATCAGATTTGCATATAGGTTTTATATGTTGTGAGTATGTTGTAGGAAGTTTTTTTAAATAACATCATATGAGATGATGCCAGTGGAAATGGCAGAAAAGTGTCTGTATTGTTCACCAACTACACCTTGTTCTTACAAAATGTGGCTGTTACACATTCCCATGATGATGTCACTGACAGCCATCAGTGAGGAATGCCCCAACAAGCATAATACAAATTGCTTCCATTGTAATTGTTACAATTCCATTCTGACCACTCCGGTGTCCTAGTGGTTAGAGCGTCCGCCTCAGAAGCGGGAGGTCATGGGTTCAAACCCCAGCCAAGTCATACCAAAGACTTACAAAAATGGTATTAACAGCTACCTCGCTAGACGCTCAGCATTAAGAGGTTAGTGTTAGGACTGATCGGCCTGGTGTCAGGATAATGTGACTGGGTGCAACATCATACTACATGTTTGCAGCATGATGCCCCAGTGCTATACATCACTATAAACTGCCACACTGCAGACATCGTAGCAATATGACTGAAAAATTATTCAAGCTACGTTAAAAATCCAATCACACACACACAATTCCATTCTACGATCCAGAACCAACACTAATTCCGTACTACAGTTCTTGCATTTCAATCCAATTTTGCTTTTGAAATGTAGTGCCACTCAATTCATAATGAACCCATTCATTTCAAACACTCGCAAATACTTATTATTCCTGTCTACAACTGAAAAATATCTATATAAAAAAACGTGTAACTGTGTTTTATGCAAGGGCATGGAGATGCACAAAAACTTGCACCTGAAGCTTGAATAAAACCCCGACTGTGGATAAGACTTTACCCATCGATTACCCCAGCTTGGGGATAAATTCCGACCGTGGCGATTTATTATATATCCTATGACTGCTCCAGCTTGAGGGCAAAATCCAAGCACATCCCTAAAAAGATAACAAGTATAGCGGCTCTTTACCTTCTGTAAATGCCACTTGAGCTTCCTGATGCTGTTGTATCTGCCATTTGACAGAATCACGAATGTGGATATATTTCTTAATTGCCTCTAGTTGTTGAGCTAGTTTAGCTGTATGAAATTCCTTTGTGCAGACTCACTCATTATTAATATTACAACAGTGATTTAATTACACATCACCTGTCAGCACACCGATGATAAGTCAGTTATTTTATAACACACCAACAAGCTTGCCCCTTGCACCCCCCCCCCTTTTTATTTTATTTGGGCACCTGTGGACATGAATCTGCAAGGCTCAAATTGTCATTTTTAATATAAGATCTCAACATTTTTAAGGCCTTAATTTTAAAGACATCCTTAAAACCCCCAAAAGGTTATCAACTGGATCACCAGCCTTCGTTTAGAGTAACAGCAAGTATATATATATATTTAGGTCTAAGGAAACACAATAAAAATGTTTGATTTAACAATGACATATTTGCCTCAGGTCTGTGATCCTGAAGTGAATATTAACTGTCCATTTATTTTCTTGGCTTTTCTTTACTAGGAAATTGATTATAGAGATTTCTGCAATGGTGAAGGCAATGTAAAAATTGGTTACTATAACATACTTTTTACGCCATGTTTGAAAAAATAAATCCAATGGAAAGGTTATAGTCTGAAAATCTTCATTAAATTAAGTTAATATAGGGGAAAAAACTTTAAGAGTTCATAAATATTTTTCAGTGCTGAATAAAGATATAACATAACACTTTCTGCTGTGATTTTAATAGTTTCTGAGAGCATGAAAAATTTCTAGAACTATAATGTATAAATGTTTTCAAAAGATTATATTAATATGAGGGAAAAGTCTGTTATGAAATAAACTGACAAGATCTTGTATGAATTCATGTTATCTTTAAATATGATATTTGTGTGAAAATATCTGGAAGAAAAAACAAGATGGTGCCACTCACACATACAATGTGGTTGCCACAGTAGCCATATTAAGAAACTTTTTATCGCTACTTCTGAATGGATAATTGTGTCAGCGTGTCAACATGTGTACAAAATACTTATGTTGATGTCTAGCAGGTCCTGAATGAGAATTACGGTGCTGTACAGACATCCTATAAGGCCACCAATGTGGCCATCCTGAAAATCTTGGTATAACTACTTCTCCTGAATGAATCGTCATATCAGTGAAAGACTTCTTATGTCTAGTTGGACGTAAATGAAAATAGTGCCAATCTAACCTCCAATATGGCTGTTTTAATGGGCATCTGGAAAACCCCTTCCTTGCTACTTCTCCTAGATGGCTGGTCATTTTGACATTGTGCTTTCACTAGATGACCTATTTGATGTCTGGTTGGCCGTAAATGGAACTATGCATATGGTTTTGATGTCTAGTTGGTCCTAAATGTGGTTTTTGCTGCTCATAAACTTCTAATGGTATTATAGTTGGTTCCTTAATGAAACTGCTGTACAAAATTAAAAGGCCTTCTCACTTTCTGTCAAGTTGGATACAATTATCTTTACCAGCTAGGATTTCTTGATCCTCTTTTTTATACATCAACCCTTCGCATATGTAGTTAGCTAAAACAGTATTTTGAACAATTAATTGCCCTCTTGCAAATACAATCCCAATTGCATGCTTTTACCAGTGTGAGAGCTCCTTATATAA
Organism: Sinohyriopsis cumingii; assembly: GCA_028554795.2. NCBI lineage: Eukaryota > Metazoa > Mollusca > Bivalvia > Unionida > Unionidae > Sinohyriopsis > Sinohyriopsis cumingii. The sequence continues at coordinate 40,578,773 of CM068828.1, read as the reverse complement.
GTAGCTAAGTATTCAGTAACTGAATTTCCACATCCACATGCATCAACTCAGAATTAAAAGTTGCAAAACATATACAAATTTGAAAATCTTGAGACATGTGTCACTTTGCATGGTGGGTGTTATGATTTAAATGCAACAAGGAAATTGAATTAGGGTTAATTTCTTTAAGCTGTATTCAATCATGGGGCCCTGGATTATAGAATGGTCTAGGCATACACATCACTAATCAACTCTCTCTAGTCCAACCAATGTGTGTATATGAGAAAGCTTGCCAGTAGTGTTATGTGTGTTGATTTCTTCCAATAAATATGTTGGCTGCCATGTAAAGTCTATGATGTCCTGAAAAATGGTGTTAAGCTCCATACAAGCAAGCTAAACAATCAATGATATAATGGAACAGTAGACACCATTTTAGCTAAATATGCCAAGAATTGATTTAGAGACTTGGTTAGTGATGATGACTTAAAATTGGCAAGGGATTAAAAAGATAAAAGAAATGACCTTTCATGGCACTGTAATATAACAAATGAGGAAAAACAAAAGTTTATTGCATTTGAACCTTTTGTTTTTTCACAGTTTCAATTTAAGTCATAAGGCCCCTTATTTTGCCTTACCAAACATATAGCAAGTTATTACCTCAAGCCCTAGCACTAATAATGCCTCACAAGTAAGCAGTCTTTTATGAAGTCTCAGGTCTGAGTATATGTCTAGCAATACTTATGTCCAGTTTGTTTATAAAATTCTTTCTCACATGGTACAGTTTTCAGAGAGACACGATAAATTCAACAAGTGTGGTAATGAAGGGACAGGCATTCTTTATTTATGCACACATCCCAAAGGGACATTGCTATGTTTGAATCAACACTGAACTGAAGAATGGAGCATCAGCTGCATCAATTAAAATATTGTGGCCCACACAAAATACTGCAAGGACTATAATCAATTTATGAGTGCAATGGGCATGAATTACTGTAGCAGACTGGAGGAAGTAATCCGAATTTATTAATATCTTGAAGCTAAATATAGTAAAGTTTTCATCTATAATCTGTGGAATCATTTTTGCACACAGTTTGCAGGATTTGTCTTTGGGTCATCGTTTTTCTTTTTCTTCATCTTTCTAGCTTATGGTATCTTGATAAGTCTTATGGTGCCGTGCAACTGCACTTGATGATTACCACAGCCAGTGACATTGTATCAAATCTTCTGGGATCAGATGATTCAATGCAAATTCCACATAACCTATCACCATCCTCATGTTTGCCATCTGACTTACTAAGTTATTTTGCCTAAATAATAATAAAAACAATCTGGTCTGATGTATTGATAGCGTTCTGAATGACCATAATATATTCTCTGTATCTATCCTAGAAAATCCTGAGTGGATTGCTGTTTGGTTTTAATAAACCAAAGTAATCCAATGAAAGGCATTTTACAGACACAAGTGTCTGTTTCCTGTATGCAGTGATTAAATGATAGTATTATGTCTTTATTTTTTTAAAACTGATGATACATATGATCACCTTCAATGTGCAATATTAGTTATGTTAATTAACAAGTGGGCAATATTTGAATTTCAAAGATAAAAGTGTATGCCATGATCACTTTAGTAGGATGATTTGTCAAGTGAGGTTATCTTTTCTGTTTGAATAAATATTGTTAACTAAACTATTTTCGCAAGTTATGACATAAGAATGATTCAAAGAAAGAAAATTTATTAAATTGAACATATAAAATGTAATACTGCAACAGAGTCTAGATGAACTATTTCTTCAGAGACACAATCCAGACTCTGTGGCAGCAAAATTATCAAATAGGACACAACTAAGAGACAATCACATTTTCAGTCACAATGGTTTGACAATTATCAATGGCTTGAATTCATTGACTGTGAAGGCAAAGTGATTTGCAGTTACTGCAAAAAAAGTTCCCAAACTGTCACAGATTTTAAATTCTACCAGTGGACTTGTAAGTGTAACTGACAAATTCAGGATTTAATCAAGCAAGTCTCATGATAGTATTATACCTAATAAAGCAAAATGTAGCACAGTATATTCATGACACTTAGGCCAGCATGTACAAAATATTCCTCAAGTTACAGTTGCTAGCACTCCACTAAGAAATGTCATTTTATAATAAATAAAAATGTAATGGAAAAAAAAATCGATAAAGTGATTGCACTCTTTAACATAGCCTACTACCTAACTCAATAATGAAAATGATTTGGTTCATTATATCTTTGTGTTTTATGGAATAAATGCATACATCTGATTGAATTTTAGGCAAGAGACTGAACTTTTGGGTTAAGTTAAAATGTATGTGGAACAAATGCATTTTCTAAAACTACTTGTATCAGTGTGCATTGTGACTTTTCTTTAAGATAACTCTAAATGGTACTGGGTATATATCATTTTCTTCAACTGCACACTGTTGTCTTCCATTTGATTTGATGACTTACAGCTATACTGTCTACACAGTAGGCCTCAACGTCAGGAAAAATTCTGTATACTTCAGTTACAGCTGAAATAAGTTTTGCATTAGTACCTGAATCAGACAAAAAAGGTTGTGTTCTGGTGTGTGAATAGAAATGGCTAAAAGTAATATAGACAAAAGCCATAAGAGTACACAAGTTACATATGAAAACCACCAATTCACTTGCATGTGTGGCATACAAGTTCAAAGATTTGCTTCAAGTTTATTTGTGTACACAGATTGTTCAACTCATAAGATATTTTAAGAGCTATTTCTCTATTGTATGCATAATTCATTTACAAATGTGATTAGTGGGCCACACCGAAGGCCATACTATTAGTTCACTTGGCAATATGGTAACGTCAGCTGAAAAGCATAATCATCCATTAAAAGAG